>VXBL01005128.1:1398222-1492165 GCA_013400195.1 Aramus guarauna
GCGCGGCTCGGGCCGCCCGCGGATGGGTGACCGAAGCGAGCGACCAGCGTACGGGGCAACGGCAGCGCCCGCGTCTCGGCCGGCGAACGCCCGGGTCCTGCTGCTCGCTGCCAGCACCGGTCCTCTGCGAGGAGCTGCGTTAGTCCCGGTACACTGCTGCCCAGCAACCGGAGCAGTGACGCTGCCCGGTCCCCGCCGGGGAACCTCGAGTGGATGTGGCTGGCTGAAGACGTCACTGGCCACATCTGGACAACACATGTGCAGCGAGAGCGCCGAGCTGAACTGTACCCGTGCGTGATCGCGCGCGTTGGGTGAAGCTGCTGTTGAGGCGGGACGCAGCAGCCATGCCGGCTGGGGAGCTCAGGGGATGAGGTGCCCACGCTCCGCTGCTGGTTCTGCAGGAGAGCCGTGGAAGGCAGCAGGCAGGGACTAAACCGCTGCAAGGCTTTGCTCCGTGACGGCGCTCGACGCGCTTGTCACATCTAAGGTTTACAATAATCAGCCCTCCAAAACGGTCTACTGGCTGCACTCCTTGGGTTTCCCAGTCTCCCTACTCACCCCATCTCTTACGGCAGCAACTACAGGTGTGCCTGAAGCCATACGTCTGCTAAACATTCACCTTACTGAACGCTGTATTGAGCGCTGCAGCACTGTACAAGGAAAGGAGGCATCTTTACCTAAATTTAACACAGAATTAATTAGCATTTTGGATTAAGTATCACAATCATATATGGTAACACAGTTTAGCAAGTATGTCCTCTGAATCACGGATGACGTTTTAATTCTGTGCCTGTGTATCATCTGGAACTGTCTTGTTCAGAGACTGACCAGAGTATGAGACTATGAATAACAAAAAAACACTTCTAAAAAAGAAGTTCTAGTACATGACATTATATCTAAGCTTCCTTGTACTTGCAAAAGACAATATGGTATGTTTCATTTCTTGTAATTTGCTTTGGGTGGGCACTGTAGAGCACTTTTGCAATGTTCTATGAGATAAGGTGGGCAAAAACCCACTGCATAAAAGTACAGTTTACTTAAAGGTGGCATTATTCTTCTCTGTGAGCATGTTGCAAAGGGCTCAAATGTGAGAAAGTGCAAAGAGAAGAGAGGAACAGAGATCTTCCTTCTTCACAGAGCAACTGAGAGCTATATCAGAAACAAGGATTTTTCAGTGGTTTAGATCTACCATCACATGGCAGCGTCAGTCCCGAACAGAGCTGAACTGCAAGTTCTTTGCCTTTCTTCAGTCTGAAATTGGTGCAGAAAGCAGAAGGAAAGCAGCAGGATGGAAAGGGCGAATCACTTTTACCTACAGGAATAACTTCAGAATGTAACTGGTAACATAAACACCTCCTTCATTATACATTAGGATAAGATTGTTGTGTACGTCACTATCACAGGTGGAATGACGTTGGATCTACTGGGATAGCAGGCAGAATAGTTATCCAGAGACAACGAAGATTTCTGCTTCAGCTGGCTCCACCTCCACCACTGAAAGATGAACACTGTCTTTGGATGTGGAGAATCTACAACACGAATCTTCCCATGCTGACTGTCTCCAAGGTCAGCACAGTCCATGTCAGAAAAACTGTGACAAAGGCTTCAGGAAAGCAAAGCCTACAGTATCACCTTGTGCAACTTTGTATCTGGTTTCTCTGGCCTATGAAAAAAGATTTCTGGGTGGAAACTCTTGCAGAGAAGATCAAGAGTCCTTTTGGATAGCTTGCTGCTGCCCAATCACTGCAAAGAATTATTTTTAAAAAACCCCAAACCATGTAATCTTTTACACAACTATAGCTGTTTCTTTTGTGGGTATTTTAGGAAAACAGAGAATTTTTTGTAAGACCACTCAAATTGACTGAGCTGAAGTGCTCAAGTAACCACTGAAACCAAGCTGTTTTTCCAGAGCAGTGAAAACAGAGCAATAGAGAAAGGAAGCCAGTGTGCCCTGCGATCATTCAGATGTGAACATCTGCCCATTGCACATAAGCCCCTTATTGTCTATAAGGAGGATAATCCCCTGCATGAAGGCTTGTTACCATGTTTTGAAAGACCTTGATTAGTCTTTATCTGTAACACTGAGATCCGATTCTTTCAAGATTGATATAACCTAATAGCAATTTTGTTTGGGTTCAGCCCACGTTCACCAGTCTAAGAGCGAGTCAAAAGTTAACAAGCTTGGGGAGATGGCACTATTAAAAGACAGGCTTTACATCTACACATACAGGTCACCCGAGATGTCTGCTGCCTTTCAGACAAGGCTGATCATAAGGAAAAGGGTACATAGGACAGGGTGAACCACATGGGAAAAGATGGGATGTAAATCCAGAAACCATTATTCAAAGGTGATTGAAGTAGCTCATGGTGACTCAGGTGGCTTTCTTATTGAGGTTATGGAGCCATAGTTTAGACAGAACCTCTCTCTACACCAAACACACAATTATAACTGAGCAGAACCATTTTATAAATAAACAAATTGATAAATATGGTTAACAGAGCTGGAGCTAGGCTTGACCAAGACAAGTATGAAGACCCTTGTTTGGCCAAATCCCAGTGGTACGGAAATCTGAAGCTTGAATTAAGCTAGCCCACTAGACTACTCTACAATATTAGGACACAGGAGAGCACCTCAGATGCCTGCAGAGATCTCTACAGTGCTGAAAGAGCAAAGTTCACCACCCACCAGGATAGCAGTACACAGAGGAGCTTTAGCCTAGAATTCTAGGAATCGTTACCTGCCTTTCATCCAGGGCAAATGCACTGTATGTCAGCTCCGTAACAGAATAGCTTATGAGAACAGGTAATAGTTCATAAAAAATCCCAGTGCGAGCATAGACTAGATGGAACGTAGCTGCAATATGCCTTACCTCCTACCCCTCCCTCACTGCCAAAACTCTCACTTCCAGGCCTGGTCATATAAGGCACTACTAATGCTGTGCTAGAGATGAGCATTTAAAGATGCTGCCTATTCTACATTCCTAAACCTCAGATATATAAAAGGATTTACATGGCAACTTTTAATCCTTTTGAGAAGATGACCATTTTCTTCTCGTAACATATGGAGAAAGTAGCTTCTTGTGCTAGGTCTAAGGCAACACGAACACTAATTTGGTTCAGATGAAAACAAAGGTCTTGCCTGCACCTTGCACTGATCTGAGAGCCACTAGCTATTTCTCCATTTCCCTAAGGATAGGCAGCTTGCAGCAGTTTCCCAGACTTAATTCAGTAATTACCTATTTAACAGCAAGATGACAGAGCTCTGAACAAGCTTGCTCGCCTTCTTCCAAAGTTCAGCTTACATTTGTTGAATGACCAGATCTATTATTTAACACTCTGAATAAAGTTTGAGGTGCTATCAACCCCCCCACCAGATTAGTATATATTAGCACAGAGTATGTTGCTGTAAGTGTAGACAACACCGTAAATGCATTTAGATTGTTAAAAGACAGATACTGTGAGAAGCAAAGCTTGATACTGCAGGTATTTTGTTATTAAAAATGCTTTGATCCTACTGCTCTTAAAAGAATTTGGGAGATAACACAAGGCTGACTTTACAAAATTAAGAAGCTACAAGTTCTCCTTTTTAGTTAGGTGATGCCAAGAATGCAGTAACTAAGTGTATACTATCAATGTGCCACAATCAGACACGGACCAATCTAAAGCAGTAAAGTTTAGTTCAACTGAGACACTGCTCAAAATCAAGTATAAAATTTTTTACCATGGTGATCAAAATGTATAGCTTAACTGAAAACTGATGGAAAGAGAACTTTCATAGGTTTGTGTTTAGCTCCTTCTATCAAGAGGTGCCTCATGTGCCAGCTGTCCTGAGGAAAAAAAAACAAATTGTGCATAGAAACAGCTCTGGATAAGTTTGAAACAAGTAAAGAACAAGGCCAGCAGTATAGCCTTTCACATTTAATCTGTGTATGCTTTGATCTTTTGAAGATCTGCCACAATAATTTCAACAAACAAGTGACACTCCTATATATATTAATAAATAAAATGTTTGACTTGAAGTCATTTTTTGAAAGGTCCTATGCGATATGTCATTATCAGGAGAAATGCATGGTGACTGAATGACAAGATGCTGTCTTCCAGATATCCTAGTGAGAAAGATAATAAATGCAGGCAACAGGTTGACAGTTAAAGTTGTTATCTTTAATGAAATGACTTTGGAAATAGCATCAATTTCCATGACACCAACATTTTGGGAGTCCCATAAAATGCAGAGTTACATTCCAATGCCAGTATTACAGGCAGATCTCCTTTTACATGGCAAATAGGATCAAGAAAGCAACCATCAGACAGAAGAGACCCATAGCTTCAGACAGGGCGAATCCCAGGATAGCATATGAGAACAGCTGCTGCTTCAGAGAAGGATTTCTAAAAGAAAGCGAAGGTGTAAGACCCTTTTATCTTTACAATTAAGATGTTTTTCATACAGTTTAATGCATCTGACAGGTTCAGAACCTCATACTTCCTTGCCACAGATTGCGTAACAGGAAAACCCAATAAATCCAAGCAGAAGGATTTCACTGAAGACAAATGCCTTGGCAATTAAGACTAGATATGGGTTATGCAGATTGTATATGTTTTTTCCAAATGAGCACAGTTTTTGTGACTACATTCATATATGCTTTTGAATTTGACTTCTCTACATCCTCCCATGCAGGAACTATCAGCACTATGCTTTATAAATTTATTTCCCATCTGTGATACTAGAACTATATTCCAAGGAAGTTTATGTATAACATTTTAAGTAGCTCTCAGACAAATACAGGAACTGAAACCACCTGGAGCAAAAAAAGAAATACACAGCAGTTGCAAAAATGCAATGAATTATCCCTCCAAGAAGCATGAGAGAAAAAAACCCCGTTCAACATCATACTATGAAGTAATGTCCTACAATCTCTTATTGGCATGTTCATGCCAAATTCAAAAAGAGAAACATTAATTTTGTACTGAAAACACTTCTCTCCAAGGGGAAAGTGAACTTCCTTGTCTTCAGTAGAGCTTAGAAATCTTTAAGTAGTAGGATTTAATTAAGTCTTAATAGTTGAAAGAGTAATGAAGAACATGAAACCTTCAGTAAAGCTTTTTTATACCTGTATCAGTTCTGCTCTTCCATGACACCATGTGAATTATTCCTACTACAGGACTATTGTAAACTTATCTGGAAGAAGTTCATCCCTATGATAAAATCCCCACCCTCACCCCCTTCAGATTTCTAGAAGGAATGATTACTCATTTGATAAAGTAATTAGATATTCTGAGATGCAAAGCTGAATGTGTTAGAAAAAAGAATTAAGCATCCATTTCTAAATAACAATCATGACTACTAAGTCTACAGTATACAAACGCACATTACTTATTATTAGTTTTAATACAGTTTCTCTTTGAAACTTCTCCTCTCACACGGGAAGAGATCCAGGCTGGATTTTTAATTCAGTTGTGGAACTGAATACTGAAACACTGGACTTCAGTGACCAAAACACTGACCAAGTCTAACGATCTGATCTCTTTCGTGTCTCTTCTCCAGGTAGAGCATACAAAATTCTGAATTTAACAATACAGCCATCCTGATGAGTATGCTACAGTTTCATGTGATACTATTTAGCCATGTTTATCGTTAATAGTAATTATTAACAGCATTTATTACAGTGCCATCATCCTTACTACAACTTAGCTTATCTGTGGCTGCTGTTTCAAGACACATCTGCATGCAATTCGAGAGTTTTATAAGAGAGAGATTTATTACCTGGCATAGCCAATGATTAGACTACCGAAGACTGTTCCAATACCAGCACCAGAACCAGCCACACCTACTGTGGCAGCACCAGCACCAATAAATTTGGCAGCAGTGTCAATGTCCCTGCTGATAGCACTAGTCTGGAATTCTCTAAGTGCTAGTCGGGAGACAGTATTTTGGGCCCCATTAAGTGTTGAGTTGCCCTAAGAAAACAAAACATGAAAAAGTATTACATTCAGACACAGACCATTTTCTATGACCACTCTGACAGTGTTATTCTGCAGTTTTAAAAGCTGTATTAGATCCAATGCCTACTTCCTCTTCCAAGTCCTAAGAGTGAAAAAATTCAGGATATTACCTGATTACCTGTTCCACCTGAAAGCAATCAACATTAAATGTGAAAGACTTCTCAGCAAGACAGCAACAAGTATTATTAGGTCTTTGACTTAAAGCAACTTTCACACTATAGATATTTGAGTTAGTACAAGTGAACTCTAGGTTGAGGACATTTAGGCTCACCAGGTAATTTAGGAAGATACAGAATTTTGTTTATAAGGTACCTCTCCATTCTTGACCTCTGGCCTAGACAACACAGATGCCGAAATTGGTCTGTACAAGACTCTTGATCCAGCACGGATCTGCAAGAGGAAGAAAAAAGCTATAAAAAAAAAAGAAACATTTGATCACAGCTGTTCTGTAAAATAGTCTGTAAGAGTATAAGAATATTAACTACTAAGCCATTTGTCTTACTTGAAAGATAGCAATCTTTGCACAGCTGGATATACAATAAACAATACAGAAGCAAACACTGCCATGCAATTTGATAGCACTGTTTTCAGGAGACATTATTGCAAATAGCAACATAATTCAATGAACCTATACATGTGTTATACTGACAAAAAAAACGTAGGAGAACAGCGACAAAAAAGCCAGATAGACCAGCAGGCAGTGATGCCCGTTTTGAAATGAAAAGATTAAAAGCCATCAAAATGAATTCCAAAGTTGTTAATTGCACAGATATAACCCAGACTTTTAAATCTAGCAAGGCATAAATGAATGAACGCTTTTTCACAAGCGGCCTGCATATGTCCTTGGGCTTCCAGCAGTCTAAGGTCATATCGGCTCTTGCACAAAGCTCTTCCTGCAGGAGAAACCCGTGCCTGCCACCACGCAAAACGAGACGTTCTGCAGGCTGGAGAAAACATTTCGAAGCAGGATAGGACCTTGTCTCTGCAAGGGCAAAAAATCCCGGCCTGGCGTAGGACAAGCAACGGGGCTGGAGTTTGACCTACAGCAAGGCGCAGAGCGCACCAGGCCCCAGAGCTTTTCGCCGCGCTGCCCTGCCCCTTCCCCGCTCCTGTGGGAAGGCCCCTCACCTTGGCCAAGCGCCCTGGCCCACGCCAAGGAGGCGGGAAGGAGAACGCGACCCTGCCGCGGGGCGCCCACCCCTCCTCCCCCCTCGCGCTCGGGCGGGCACCCCTCGCTACGGGCTCGTCCTGGCGGCCCACCGCGGGGCTCACAGGCCCGTCCGACCGCCGCCGCCTCAGCCGCAGCCCCGGGACGCGGCCGACGAGGCGGCCCAGGCGCCCCCCGCGGGCCCGAGCGCCCCCACTCACCAGGGAGGGCGAGGTGGCGAGCTTGGCGCAGGCGAACATCTTAGCGGGCGGCGTCCCGGGGACCACGATCCGGCGTCTCTGCGGAGAGAGGGAGAGGGTGAGGGGGCCGCGGCGGCGGGCGGGGACGGCGATGGGGGCGGATGGCCCGGCGCCGCCACTCACCCGCTCCGGCTGCCGCACCTCAGAGCCGACGGGCTGGGGCGTCTCTGCGCAGGCGCGGCGGGNGCGGCGGGGGGCGGGCCCAGCGCCGCAGGCGTCGGCGGTGACGCGGTGGCGGCCTCGGTGTGACGCCAGCCGAGAGGAGCCCGCCAGCCTGGCGCTTGGGCGCGTTAGGGCCGTGAGCCGGAGCTGCGCACCGCCCGACAGCCGCGGCCCGGGGCGGCGATTCGCCGTGGGGAGAAAGGACCGAAGCGCTGCGGCGCGCGCCGCTCGGGGGCGTGAGGCGTGACGTCACCGCAGAGCGTAACTGGCGTTCACACGCTGCAGAAACGTACCCGAAACGCCTCAGGTCCCACCGGGGAGCGCCCAAGAACCCCTGAAGCGTTCAGAAAGTCCCTGCTATTTAATTCTTGGGGCTTGCGTGATGAGCAGGTTCACACCGAAGTGACGAAAAAATCCTTTTAGTCAAGCTTAATCAAAACAAGGTTATCATTACTGAGCTGAGCGTGCGTTCCCGAGATCCCCGCCTTAATCGCTTTCATGTTCTTTGACGTTTTTCACCCGATAAGGGGGATCATTATTTTAGCGGTCACTTGTCACTGCTAGTAGTATTGGTGCTAATTAGGAAAAATGCAGAAAAATCCACGTTTTGATTAAAACACTGGGAAATGTATTCACGTTGTTGCAAAATCTTTATTTGATACAATCTGTGCCATAAATATAAAATAGTCCGTGTGCTATAAACTGTCTCCGGCGGGACGAGTGAGAGGGCGCGTACGTTATGTTTAGGGATGGGAACGCAGCGTAGCGTCTTACGAGTTAGCTGCTGGGCTCCTGCACGTTTGTGTGGGCCACTGATGTTGCTGTCACCGATTAACCCGCAGGTGCCGCATAGCTGAGCCATACCCCATATCGGCAACTTGAGCACCCGCCGGTAAACGTGGTCACCAGGCACTTCCAACAGCTGCATGCTGATGCTGGCGGTGATGTTGCTCTTCTAACCCACGGTGCCGTGCCTTGCAATGCTCAGGTACCGCGCGTTGTGCTCCGCTGGCGCTCCTCAGGTGAGAGACAACGGCGCTGTGCGAATTCCCCAGCTCTCTGCTCCCCGCCTCCATCCCAACGACAAGCTTGGTTTGGCTTCGGGGTCCTTCCGGAGTCTTGGAAGGGAGAAGGGAGTCTATGGAGGCCAGCAAAAGAGGTTACAAGTTGCCTTTTTATTTTATTTTATTTTTATTTTCACATCTTACAGCCACTGGGAACGGATGGGAATGGGCAGACCCGCAGTGCCTGTCGAGCGGTTCTGCCACAGGCAGACGCTCAGGGAGAAATGAGTACCAATGGCAAAAACCTTCCGTGGTGAGCCAGAACCTGTCACTTTAAAACAACTTCAACCTGCATGCTGTTGTGGTAACAAATACTTCCAGCACCACGAATAAAACCATAAAGCAAATGCGGATGTGGTGCTAACGGAATGACTTAAATATAAGGTGTTGCTTTACACGAGCGTGCGCAGTACGCCATTATGAAGTAGTGTACTTCCCTTAGGAAGGGTGGCGGCGCGCGGGCCCTTGGCAACAAAGACATTCGCTTGTTCACGGAAGGAAGCACAGCCATTAGAGACATGTCTTCTTCTCGTGGCCCTCCAGGCACGACACAGATCTTCCCACAGCTCTCCTGAACGGAGACGAAAGTGGACGCTACGCTTCTGTATGCGCACAGCGCAAAGTCACACGGATTCAAAGAAGCGTTAAACGGAAACCCTCTTCTTTAACGAAGGAAGGGCCCTCTTCTGTCATGATTCCCACCCTGGGATGCTTTGCAAAAAACGCATCCACAAGCTGTTTGGTCTGAACAACGTCAAAACCACCATTAAGCGCTTGTTTATTGTGCCTTTTAAGGCGCAACAGCTGATACTACGTTTTACATGCAACTCAGCTGTTGCTTTCAAGAGGAGTTAGAAAAGCAGTTATTGATGTCTGGGGACCATGTTCAGTTTAATTCAAGCAGATCTTCATAAAAAAAGACTTCTGTTAATGTCACGCCATTTCCTATCTGATTGACCTGCTGCCAGGTCCCCAGGGAAGCTCATCTGTGCGCTAAAGGGTCGTGTCATCTCTAATTGCTCACCACCTTTCTGAAAGTCTGTTCTACCTACTGGGAATTTTATCTTAAACTCAAAAAATCTCTTAGAAGAGGTTTTCAGTTTCCCAGCTGCCCGTCCCGGACAGGACCAGTTACGCATGCGGGCAGTAGCCAAGGCTGCCGGAGGAGGTTGCCTCCCGTTTTACCTCCGGCATACGGCGCAGCTGTTTGAGCCGTGCGTGGTGCCGAAAGAGCTGCTCCCCCACAGCTCCGGGCTGCTGAGCCAGGTTTGTGTCAGGGCAGTAAGAACAGCAAGGAGCCGCTGCCTGTGGTTCAGCAGCGCGGCCTTCTCCTTTCCCAGAAAGACCATCCCAGATCTCCCCAAGCCTTCCGAAGACTTCTCCTGAAACCATAAAGATTCTCCCAGTCACTCTGTCCTTATTTTTAGAAAAGCAACAGGCTCTTTCATCTTCACCGCTGAGCATCTCACTTCCCAGGTGCGCCATGTAGGGAATCCGTCCTACACTGACATGCAGTTTCACTTTGCCACCCTAAAATTAATTGGTATCTCCACATATCAGACTCTGATTGTGCCAACACATGAGGGTCAGCAGAACAGACACTGCGTGCAGATGGCATTTTTCCGGTGACTTCTGAAAGAGGTCTACCAAGCCTTTACACCTGTGCAGGTTTCCATCCAGAGATCAGGTGATAAGGACACTGGGCAGAGTACCGTACGCTGGCACGTCTGCCTGGTGGGTACGGGTTGGTTTTCCTCCAGGTACAGTCGGATTTTGGCAATTGCAGATTGGTTCAATTGAACAAGTAAAAGCCTGTACAGTATTGAATAAATGAGTATGCCCAGAGTGCTTTGCACCAAAGGGTCCATCAGAATTCAACGTTTATTATTAATAACTTATAAAAGATGAATGTCTGTTCTATATTCGCTGAAGGAGAAATCTCGGCTAGTCAGGAGAAATCCCATTGTCCAAAGCCTAAATAAAAAATTCTTCTAGATCGAAACCTATTCTTTCAGGTTAAGTTTTATCTCCCAGCAGAGGATTATTACCTCAAAGCATGTCACATACTCACATTAGTCTTTTTTTATAAATCTGTTTTGAAGAGGAGATGTGTCTGGAAAACCAATATATTCCAATAACCCTTAATTGTCGGAAAAGCCCCAAAGGATGAAATTAGATCAAAGGCCTCCCGAGATTGTGCTAATGTTTGTGAAATGTTTTAAAACGTAAAGGGGTGTTATTACCTCAGGGTTAGCTCTCTAGAACTTCCAGATTTATGATGTACTTTGTAGGGCATTGATTGATATTGATTTACAAAGTCAAGGGTTTTTCAGTGTTTTTCACAGCCTGGGCCATGTTTCAGTCCGGAGAGTAACCTGCACTCCTGCCTCTTCCATTCACAACTGCGTGGTTGAATCTTCCCATTCAGGACTGCGTAGGTCCTCTTAGCTAACTGGAGCAATGGCTTGTGGAAAGAAGGTATATAGAGCAGAATTAATAGCACTTCAGCATTTTTAAACCAACTTAGCTCTGGGAAGAAGGAGTGAAACCATTATTAGATGGCTCTGCTTTAAGTGGAAATTCTCTTGGTAACACACTCTTAATACCTGTTTACCTTATTGATTATTAGTAGTTGGCAAATCTTGACATAAGTAATGTTGGGAGTTTTAATTGCTGAGTTGGCTGGATTGGAAGGGATGCTTTATAGGAAAGCAGACGAGAAAAGGTTTTTCTCATCATTGTAAACTTCTTCTTTACAGGGGAAGGGGAGAATCTGTTTCTTGAGTGATCTTTGTCCCCCAGAGTACTTACCCAAGCTATTTTTTGCTAAAATTAGTTTTCTTTTAGTCTCAGCAGCTCCTTTTAGTAGAGAGCTGAAGGCAATTAACAAAGTAGGGCTAATTTAGGCTGCTCAACAGTCCATTGATTATTTTAACACCTGAGTCCTAGAAACGGATGGCATTAACCGCAAACATCATGCCATGCAGGTACTTAGCAAGGTTCTGAAAGTATGATAATACCGTTGAGACCGTTGATGCAGTTTGAATCAAAAATCATGATAATCCTTGTCATGCCATTTTGGGGGCTCTAAGATCTGCTTTAAATGGCACAATGATTATATAGGTAGGGTCTACTACTACCACAGCCACTATACGTCTTGATGGGCAGCTGCCAAGAGGAAAACCGTTCTGCTCCAGCAGAAAGTCAGCGTGGAAAAGAGGTGTTCTCACCTTCATCCTCGCTACTGGATTCTGGTGGGAAGTGAGATCAAGGCTCCAAGGCAGCCTTGCCAGAAAAGGCTGGTCGAGCCGCTGTCACGCTGGCCAACAAGCCCTATCGTCCAGCATTCAGGCTCTGCTGGTTAGCTTCAGGGTGCTGTACAACAGTGTAAATATGTAAAAATGCAGCCACCCTGTTGTAAAACCCAGCATGTCACAAGGAGGAAGATGATCCTGTATTTTTAAAATTCATTTTATATGTCAGCAAAAATTATACATTGTCTAAAAATTCTGGTTCCGTATTTTAGTGTAATATTTATTTGTATTTGCAATACAACTCAAAGTGAAAGGAAACGTTAGGTTCATGAATCCTTTCACTTTATGCTTCACATCTATTACAGCGTGCGTGTCAGGATCGCCACCTTCAGGGTGAGCTTTCATGTATTTAAAAATCATTATTGTGTTTCTACCCAGTATTTTTTGGAAATTGTTTTTCTGAGGAAAAGCAGAAATAAAACAATCCACCGATGTTTAATCAAAATAATTATTATAAATACACAGAAAATTCAGAACCTTTGGAATGAAAGCACCTCTTGATGTATTGGTTTAGACTATAACCTCCTTTAATTAAGGCATCTTACTCAGATGACTCCCGTCTCTCCCAAGGCTGGTTCAGGCTTCCTCTTTGCCATGTTGCAAAAACCAGCTGATACCTGAAATGGTCAGCCATTCACTCGGTAACACACACAGAGATTTCTAGTTTACGGAAAATCACTGGATTAAATGAAAATAAATTCAGCAATGCTTTTTATTCCTACTAATAGTATTAAACGCCTTTTTCACAGCAAGCAAAGTTCGGCTGTGAGTGGACACTATTAGCTGCACTGGTTGGAGCCCAATGTCGGCAGCCCAGTTACAGCCAATTCCATCTGAGGCACGCTTGCTGGTAAAACACAGAGCCAGAGAACAGCACAGACAGCCAAGGCTTCGGCCGGATTAGAGCCAGTGTTTCCAAGAGTTTCCATAAATTTCGGTTGCTGAAGTTGAAGAAACCCAAAACGGAGGGATGTTTTGTTAACGGGCTCTTCTGAAAGTACATGCTTTTTGCGCAGGGAGAATTGCAACACCAGATTCTTAGTTTTTAAACAATAGTGCCTAAGCTATTTTTGTTAGAGCTTTTGTTTGTCCTGTTCCTCCGAATCACGCAAACGATCCTAGGCAGGTCTTCTGAGGCAATACCTTTCAGCCGTTCACAATCTGATATGAGAAATGGGAAAGGTAGCTGCCTGGTGCTCAAAAACCACAGGAAGTACTAATTCCCATTTGGGGATTAAATTAGTGCTTTGGATAACTGATCTGTTACGGCTATTTGTACCAAGTAAAGAGCAAAAGCGGGCGCACATGTATCTGCCAGGATTGTGGCAGAAGGATTTTGTCTTCCTCCACCCTCTCCGCAGAGAGTATAGTTCCAGTTTATAATCCCTGGAGGGAAGGGCGGTGGGACTGTAGCCCATTAATACATGCAAGATTCATTTGCTTAATTGTAAATGACATACCTTCCCACTATGAGCCTAAATTCTCATAGACTGGCAAATTGCTTTGGGATCACTGCCTGAAAGGCACTGTATGATTGAAGAATACTCATTATCGTCCGAAAGCTCTTCAGGCTGAACCACTTAGCAGAAAACCTGTGGCATCATTTTGACTCCGGCGCACAGGTTCTGCCCTCCAGGACCTGGGGCCGGTCTGAACCCGGAGAAACAGTTGTTCTAATTCAGCTGAATACTGTCACGCCTTGCGTGGCTCAGATGAGCTATTTTTGAATTACTATAATTAATTTTGCTCATAGTTACAAAAAAGAGATGATATATTCTTATATTCCACGCCTAAAGTACAGAAACTCTGACAGCCTGCCGTTTCTGAATTCTTGGAAAGGACTCCGGCCCTAATATTCAGACTTGATGAACATACCGGCTCTCTGGCATGCCTGCAGTCACTCCCATCTGTCGTGCTGGCGTTGTTCCCACTCGGAATTATCTATGCCAATTTCAAGAGGGCATAGGTGCTAACCAAACATGGGTTTAGAGGGACAGCTTTCATAGCACAGCAAGTGCCATCTCTTTTGCCAGGAGATCCTGCTGTTTGCAAATACTTCCAGCTTAAGGCCACATGCTTCATTACATGGGATCACATCTGTAGATGCTTGTGGGCATTATATAAAAAAAAAAAAAAAAAAATCAACAAATGTCTACTGTATTTCTCTTTCAGTTTGGCTCAGTGCTTGGAATTTTGCATGTGGCGAATGAATGCTGTGCACCTTGTTAACAGGAGAGAGCCGTCGGCTGTTACGTGCGCTGAGCAGTCTCAACAGGTTTCTGCATCAAAGCTGGGGCAACAAACTGCAGAAGTTTACCAGAGCTGTGCTGCTTTTTTCAGGTGGCCCTTGATTTCTTTGTGTCTGTGGTATATTCTGAGGAGAGACGCATCGAGCACTGCCCTCTTGCACCACTGGCAAGCTTTTGCCTTTCCAGACTCTGAAGAGACTTGTGTATAAGGCGTATTCTGCCCCCACCCAGTGGTAAAGTGGCATATATTTACAGCAAAATTCATACTGCTTATGAAACTTAATATTCTGTGTAATGCTCTACGTAAGGTACATAAATATTATAATAATGTTATACGTATAGAATGAGTATCATATTAATATATTATAGCTGCACTTGACTCCTGTTTTGCCCCACTGAACAGATTACTTGTGTTAGCAGAATGTACTGTGTAAGGCTAGAAATGTCTTAGGAAAGAGAAAAATCTGTTCATGAGCCTCACTTGGACAGCCAACTATGCTCAAATTTAAAATATAATTTTGTGCTTAAGCAAAAAAAAAATTTAAAAAATTACCCAGAATATTTTCCCCAAAAGAATATTTGGAATAAAATAAGATTCCGGGCAGATAATTTCCAGCCTTACATTTCCAGTCACAATAGCTGACTTTTAGATATATTGCCGTCCAGCCAGCATCTGTGGAAAAGAAACCAAAAAAACCGCACCCCCCCCTTGACATCCACAGTGATTTTACAGGACTATGCTTGCAGTATAGCACTAGGAAAGACCACGTTCATATATCCTGCACAGAAATTTATTTTTGCAAATTGAGAGATATTTTCAGTTGTTCTCTTCACCTGCAAAGCACCTAAGGCTGGTTTTAATTATATTTTACATCTCCCTGAAAGAACATTGAATTTAAGAATGTGCCGAGGAGTCAAATTTTGAGAAGTCCTAGCATTTTCAAGGATGCAGAGTGACAAATAGGCACGTGAATACATTGGAAAATTCTGTTGAGAAGCAAGGTCTAAAATTGCCAACCATTTGTACTGACTGCGTATTTCAGAGTAGTAACGTGTTCATTTCTGATCAGTTGCTGTTGTTTAGTATAAGTTTATGAAACCAGGTAGAGCTGACAAGATTTCATAGCCTTTGAGGCGTACTTAGTGTGGTTCTCCTATGCTATTGAAAAATCAAACTTCAAAATACTACGTTGAGCTCAAGAAGCAAAAATAACCAGTCTCATTTCAGAATCCATGGCTGTGTCAGTTGTTCCTAACCTTTACCTCCTCTCGCCTGTCTTCTGTTCTTAGTCTTTTGGGGAGTTAACCTGACCTTCCGGACTGTTAGCACGGATTTGTTTTCCATACCATTTGGACTCAGGAATACTTCCCCCCTCCCGCCCCCGCCTCCTAAACATACTCCTTCATCATAATCGTGTTCCTTGGAAAGCACTTGTCCCTCAGGGAAGGGGAGCGCAGTGGCAGAAGAGCTGTATGTTGTTAGTGCCTTGGTTGTTAGCGCCAGGGCAGATGCTGGAGGGACCGGGGGTTTTCCAACCCAACAGCTCTCGAGGGGTGACAAGAAGGTCCTACTCCAGCACAGTCAGACCAGGAGCTGCCTCGTGCGAGGGCTGTTGCGGTTTTGAGTGAGCTGTATTTTGATTGTTCCTTGCCAGTCGCAACGGCAGAGTTGTAAGATGATAATCTGGCTGCCTGGTAAGAGTCTCAGCTGTGAGATGTTGCAGTGAGCAGCCAATCCATTATCCTTCTATCCAAACCTCAAAATCTTTCCCATAAAATATGAAGTCGGCCGTGATACTCTTGTTTGGGAGCACCTAATGGCAGCACAGCCAGGGCAGGCAGCGGAGTCGCTGTAAAACGTGACCTGTGTTGGTTTAGGCAGCTTGGAAGCTTTGGCTCATTGAACCTGCTGTCTCAAGGACACCAATAATTAAAGGTACATACGCTGGCTGATTTGAAAAAGCCATGGCTGGATTGTTCCGATTCTTGGCTGGATTGTGTTTTTAATGCCTCTAAAATGACTAATAGGGTGTATAAATAGTGACATCCAGTGTTCAGTTAGATCAACCACAGGTCCATGTTCTGTGAGGTCATTCAATTAGAAGATTTATTACAGACCCTATTTAAAATGCCTGTGTAAAGATAGTAGGCTAATTTGAATATTAACTACCTGCCAACTTCAACACACCTCCACAATAAAAATTTCCTTCCTGGCTTGCTGGGGAACAAGAATGGTGTGGCTCTTGTATAATGCTTTAATTTTTCTTTTCTCTTTTTTTTTTTTTAATGACAGCAAATGTCTGATTATTCCCAGGTGTTCTTGATTTCTTCTTTCTCTGCTCCTGTTGCTATGAATGTGGCCATTAGGGCAGCAGTCATAAAGGATGTGTTCACCACTTCCTTCTCTGTCTGTCTCTTAACATAGCCACAAGTCCACCATCTTCTATCCACATTAATTCCCTGAGGTATCCACACAGTATTTGTGTTGACTGCCTTAATTTTGATCTTCTCTAATCATTCCCTGCCAGATGGCAGTTAAAGTTTAATGGTCCCTGTAAAAATAGTTCCCTTTCTTCTTTTAATCAGTCACGTGTGTTTGCTTAGCTAACTGTTAGATGTTCAGAAGGCACGAAGGGACCACCAACACAATTACTTCCAAATACACATCCGTATTGTGATTTCAACGTTGTGTAAAAGGAAAGGCTTACAGCGGAAAAAAGATTCCTGGAAATTAGCGCGGGCTACACAACCTTAAATTTTCTGGTTTTCTTTAGGTATATTAGAAAGACAAAAGTAATGATTTGTGACATTTCATATAATCAAATGTGCATTATTTTTAGTATCTTCCAGGCTCAAATGTTTGTGTATGCTATGCTAGAAAGCGTATGAGTATTATGCTGTTAGGGATGATTGACCAATACGCTTAAGCTAATGCTTAACTTTAAGCGCACGTGTACGGTTAACGATAGATAACACTGCCGTGAGCAAGGTACCTTGGCATACGCTTAATGCGAGCCTCCTAAGTTGTTCTGCTGAAGTTATTTACCTTCTTGCATGTTTAAGACTACACATCGACACCTAATGACACAGAACCTAAAATTCTCCAGCA
This sequence comes from Aramus guarauna, assembly GCA_013400195.1. Lineage (NCBI taxonomy): Eukaryota > Metazoa > Chordata > Aves > Gruiformes > Aramidae > Aramus > Aramus guarauna. The sequence continues at coordinate 1,415,528 of VXBL01005128.1, forward strand.
CGTGTTTACTTGATTAAAGCTTATTAGAGGTTTGAGGGTTTTTGCTGAATCAAGAATTTAATTCAATTGCATATTCATGCTATGCCTAAGTAGCAAATCAGTTGAGAGGCAAATGGTTTAAGCCGTATCAGACACCTATGGAGCGAGCGGGTATTACAGTACCGTGGAGGAATATGGAGAGCCTGGGGAAGCGAGAGGCTAGAAGTCTAACCCAGCTCACCGCGCTGCCAGCGGGGAGATTGCTGTGGAGTGAAATGGAAGCTGGATCAGGCCCTGAACGCCTCGCCTAGAGCAGTACAGGAAATATATAGCAGAGTCACTAACAGAACCCAGATCTCCTGATTCAAATCAGACTTGTTTTGTACCCAACATCTGCGCACACTGCAACTGGATGTGTCGCTGCAGCCCGCGCAGGCTACATTCGAGATTAAAGCTCGCGTGAGAACGCCTCCGCATACTGCAGGCATCACACCCACCTACACATCCCAGAGATGAGACCAACAGAAGTGCAGGCCGTGCTGCATTATTCTCCTTGGCGGAAGAATGAGAAAATAGGGATCCTTGTACCTTCCGCCAAAGCGTGTTTTAACTACCGTCTCCAAAAGAAGTTACCAGATACGACAAAGTATGCACTGCAACAGTACTCCCTGCCCCATTTTTTTGGTTTTAAATGACAGTGGTGGAACTCAACTATACGGAATTTCTGATCACCTTGGTGCTTTTTGGTTTTGCCGTGAATGCCTGGGAGTTGGACAATAAAGGGAGTTGCTTCAGCTCCGATTTTTCCCGTGATGCCTTAATTAGTGATGAGCGATTTGGTTCTAAAATAACAGAAATGCCTATGATATTTTGCTTAAGATTTTCATCTGAAAGGAAAATTTTCTGTGCTTCATCTAGGTATCTTTCCTCAGTTCCTTTTTACATGCAGCTTTTTTGGGTAAGCTCTAGGCCAGAGAGCAGAGGTGTAGATGGGACTGTTTGTATGATGGTAATAACCAGATGACCTCATTGAGATCAGGCCCTCAGGGTACTGGATGCTGAGAAAAATGTAATAAAAGCCAATCCTTGCCCAAAGGAACATGAATACACAAGCTATTTTGTAAATCTGGGACACAGAGAGGTCGATTTGCCCAGTGTCAGACTGTGGCAGTTGCTAGTGACTCACTCTTTATCTCCAAGGCCAATGGCCTTAACCCCAGCAGCATCCTTCTTCTCCATTTATATCTAATTAAAATGGCAGCAGAGCCCAGCTTTGCTAAATTGCCATATGTCTGAGCCGTAAAATCTGTCAGCTGTGGAAAAGTGGACATACCTTTATTTTTCCCTCCCCTAGTTTCCGTATCAGAGAAACACGCGCTGGCTCCTTCCCTGCTCGGCTCAAGATTGCGAACGCGTAAACGACCAAACTGGGGCTTGCTGGGCTGCCGATAGCTCATAGCAGGCGTGGAAGTGAAGGTGTTCCCCTCTGGGCACAGCCCATCGCGGCTGGGCTGATGCCCAGTTCATAGGAGGGAACATGAATCTTCCAAATGGCAAGGGAGATAGATTGCATCTAAACACTCTAATGATGACGACGTAGAGAGACAGACGTGGTAACTGAGCGTCGGAATCCCTCCATACGCTCTTTACTTCTGTTACGCTATCACATTATGTACTATTGACTAATATAAGCCAGATGCAAAACCAGAATGTTGGTTGAGTTTATCCTCTGGACTTCAGATTTGTGCACCTTATAGATCGAAATATTTTTCACCGGCCAACGGACACCAAGGTCATTTTTATGAGCTCCTATGAAGAGTGCCTTGGAAAGCGGTCACTGGGATTCGTTTCAGCTGCGCGACTTTGGTGAAAACATTCGCACTATAAAAAGTGAAGCGACTGCAGCTCAGAAACCCTGATTCTGGGCAAGGAATTTTGTTTTCTTGCCCCCGGTGCGACCGCTCGCACCTTTGCAGGGAGGGTGCCACGCAAAGACTCGTAATTCAGAAGTGGTTTGGATCCGCCGCACATAAATGGGAATGACATAATGGCTTCACGAGGGGAGAGGCAGCGGAGGAGGAGGTGCGGAGCACTGCCGAGCGAGCCGAGCGTGCAAGAACCACACCGAACATTTATACGCCTGCTGTAGTCTATGCCAGTTGCTAAGGCAGAAAGCCAAAGGTAATGAGCACTGTGAGAATTACGAGAGCTCCTTTTTGGCCCAGGTTCTTGCCTGTAATTGAAGCACTATCCTCTACTGATCCTTCAGGTGCTATCGGAATGATTTTATCCAGGCTTCAAGGGAGAACCAATCCCTAAAGAGCCGAGGAAACTTTCTTTACATTATAGCTCTGTGCTAGAAGCGAGCTATGGACGTGACTCAGGAGTATTCTTAATAGTTTTCAAAGAAAGTGAAATTCCTAAGCGAGGTTTTGATTTTAATTTAGAAAGTGATTTTTATGTGTGCTGCAAGATGAATAGAAAACCATATGTATGTTTACGTATTTATGTTATTAGAACCTATCACAAAATTTATATTAAAATGTCTTTTATTATTTTTATTAGAATTTATATTAAAAATATTTCTATATCGTATTAGGAAAAAAAAAAGGCAAATAATAGCCATCCAGGAATATTCTCCAGCAGTGTGTACTCTCCCTCAATTTTAACAATAGGCTATTTCTTCTTCTTTAGCCGACTTCTAATATATTCACAGACAAAGAGTGGTTATAAGACATTCTAATCTTATTCCCACATAACAGACTTTAGCTTTTTTTTTTTCCTAGCGAGTTCCTCCTCACCTGCAATATTGAGTTTCAAGGAGTTGGTGGCTAGGAGTTCTGTGATGCTGAAAATTTCTTTCCATTTCTCTGGCAGTTTCCAGCCTTGAAATCTTTCTTAAAGGACAATCTATACTTGAGGAAATAATCAAGCTGAGGAATCAAAGATGAACTAACTTGGCAATCTCATTAAAGGGCACGTAGTAGTAACTTAGCTTTCCTCACCATATTCCATATTCCATCTTCCTTTGTATGTTTTTACTTCAGTTACAAACTGTTCAGGACCAACCCTTGCCTTAACCTTTGGCAGGGGACCTGGGACAATTGCGTGCTGCCTAAATAATCAAATGCTGTTTTTTTAATGTATTCATTTTATGATTTAGGCATGGGGCATTGAGTTCAGAAGCATCCTTCAGAAATGTCCACTTGGGAAAAACATTCCAAAACTTTTAAAGATAAGGTAGTAATCCTGGGAAGCCCTGAATCTATAACTGACAAATCATAAAGATAAGCAAAATAATTATTGAAGCTGTGGAGAACATGCAGGTTTACAGGTAACTATAATGCAAAAATACAACACAATAAACTAAAACCAAAGAACCAAGAAAAAGGAGATAACACTAAATTATATTTTAACTGCTAGTGGAAACAGACTAATAAATCTAATATCAAAATATCTTCCATGCTACCTCGTATCTTTTTACCCTGTGGTAACAGCAAGAAATAGTTTTATCGGAAGGACATTCGCATTTGGTTTTTATGGAGGAGGCTTTTTCTAAGTAACAGAACCCCAAATTACAGTATTAGCTGAGATAAATACAGCAAAGCAAATGCCCCTTGCTGAGCAACAACGACGCTAAAGAAAAACGAGCGGCTGTTTAAGGTGTCACCGCTGCTGTCAGAGCTCCTGCCCAGCAGTGCCACTGGTTTGTCAAACTGGCAGCTTACCTCCTTCGGCCGTACTGCGTCCACCCAAGTCGTGAGGAAAGCAGAAGAGCTCTCAAGAACTGCCTCTGCGCCTGTCACCCTTCTCTTACGCTTCGCATTTTTAATGCTTAGCAGAAGCTGCTGGTGTTTAAAAAGCCCCACCAAACGTACCCATGCAGCATGGAAAAGAATGGAGTCGTTAAATTGCATGTCATACAACAGAATCATCTTGCATTTAATTACTAGGTTTCTAAAGCAATTACTAAATTTGGCCCAGGTGCCTGCCTAGAGGGAAGCCAAGTTTTTCTTCCATTTTGAGAAATTAGCCTCCATTTTTTCCTCCACGGAGAAGGGCCGTGCCCGAAGAGCGCTGCTTGGCATGGGTGGCCACCAGCACGCAGGATGCCGGGCAGGATGTCTGAGCGCAGGCAGGCACGGAATATAGGAATTATAGGAAAAAAAGGGAGAATTGTCATGCCGGAGCAGGTCCAGGTGCTGGGTGCACCTGCCCCGCAGGTGGTGGGAAGGACTGCCCCGACCAGCCCAGCCTTTCCGCAGGGGCTAGGGCAGAGCCAGCCTTCCCTTTTCCATCCCCAACAACTATTTGCTTCTTTACAGAGGAGCCTACATCCTTGCAATTTTCTCTTTTTTCTCCTGTATGTTCCCGTGATAACTTTGACACAGAGTAAAAAGAAAATTTGTCTTAAACTACAGACAGGCATTTAGTAAACGCCAGGAATAACAGAACACCAAAAGTTTGGAAACAAGTAAACAGCAGTCATAGCAAAAGTGTGTGAAAGAAATTGGCTCATCTCATCTAAAATAGTAAAATGACCAAGTTCCAGGGCTGAATTATTCCCAGAAGTAATACCATTACTTCACTCAGGAAGCATTACTCAGTGGGATTATAGCTGGAACAATTTCATCCTTAAGGATTCATCTTCAGAAACATCATTCTTGGAGTGCAAAATATCCTGTACCTCCCAGTCCCGGAAGAGGCTTCTGCCAGTTACTCACGTTTCTGTATATCACAAGCTTCAATTTGCTCGTGAGTCATTTTGCTGTTCAAGAACTGTATAAAATGTTAATTTTACATCAGTAAGGGTTAAGAGTCCAAGGAACTCCGCAGCTTTCATTGAAGTGTGGGATTTCCCTACACACTCTTGAAAATCCTGTCTCCAATAGTTCAATACTTCACTTTTTTGGCCGCAGGAGGAAATTCCATGCAGTTACTTATGCTCTCCCTTGTAAGACGTGATAAGGTATCTCCAGAGATAAGAGATAAGGGGGTCTCCTGCCATGAAGTGGACTGTTTAGTGTGGTGAGGAAAAGTTGGTTTTATTTATTAATTTACAAAAAAATACCCAGACGACTGACGCTAATTCAAGTGTGCAAAGCTGTGTGGCATGAAGAGCTTTGGGGAGCTTCTTCCCCTGGTGTCTGAGACACGCTGTGGAAGTTTCTCACCTGCTGAGATAAATTAACGGATTGACAAAAATACAAACTCTACCTAACAGGAACTGCAGCAAAGCAGTGTCTTAGTCCAGAGCGCAGCAGAGAAAACATCCCATTCCCAGAATCCTATCTTTCTCTCTATTGCACAGGAAACCAGACTGAACAAGATTGTGCTAAATTCCACTCATAAATCCTGTGTGGAAAACTGGCAGTCTTCAACCTTTTATTATTTTACTTTAAAACTGATGTGGGGGCGGTGGTCTTGAGTGGTTGTTGACAAATATTTTCTCCTGGAAAACCATGTGAGGTAACTTTCATTATTCTAAAAGTTGAACCTCAGGTAAACTGACTGTTTCTGTAATGTCTGCCATTCTTCTATGACTGTGGAAATGTGGGGCTTCCTTGGAGGATCACTGCCCACATGGAAATTGTGTTGGAATGAGGTTAAAGCAGCTCTTTCTTATAAGAGAAAAAGTCAAGAGACGGGTAGTATGGTATAGCTTCCGTTGTATTCCTCTGAAAAATGCTGTCGCTGCTGCGGGTGGTTTTGCACCGGACTCCCCATGTAAGAATTATGAGTCATTGCAAATCTTTCCGTATTTGTCAGAAAACTGTATGTGAGCGTTAGCGGCTCGGGTCACTGGTCTAAGCCTGCCTCCTTACGTACCGCACGCAGCTGTGCAGTCAGCACTCCTGTTGTCGTGTCGCTGCTTCCAAGCGTATCCTTGACGCGTGGGGTTCCCCATTTCGTGTGCCGGGGTGCGCAGCGTGGCCCCGTTTCAAGGGAATATGCGCGAGTTTCCCCGTCTTGTGCACTGGGTCCCTCCTGCGCACTCCAGCACCAAAACGGGGAACCACCCCCTGTACTCCCTCAAAACGGGCCCCTGCTGCTCTCTTGAGGTGAAAGTCATTTGGTCATTTCAGTCCCAAAGTCTCAGCTTAACAGAGACTGTCAGCGGAGTTGAAATGTTCTTGCGCTACACACTGATGTGGGACCAACAAACCTATTTCACTTAGGTGCCTTAGGTAGACTCAGATCTTCCATTTTAGCTGTGCTGTTACGTTTTCCCGAAAGCTCCCTTATCCGTAATAGCCGAAGTAAGAGCGGAAACACATTTTCTTATGATCTAAAGGCATTTGGCTGTTAGTATTTATCTTCTTCCATTTAGAGAGTACTGAGTGGGGAACACACCTTCCTCGTGTCCGCGTGATCAAAACTTACATCGCACCGCGCTTTCCTGCCTGGGTAGAGGTACCGGCTGTGTGCCACGCATGAACTGCAGGCTCAGAGTCTTCCTTCAGGTGCACACGTGCAACTTCTACGGCAGTCAGTGGAAGGCGCGTACTCCGATCGGGTGCTAAAATAATACGGCATTGCATCCATTTGCCTTGGCTGAGCATTTTACTTCAGAGAACTGTCAACAAACTGTACTTCAGTACTTTAGCTCTTTACCACAGTCGTTTTATGAAAATAAGAAGACCTTTCACTCACATGGTGGTAAACACAGATTTAGTAGGAGGAGTGAAGTGGTCTTGGATGGGGAAACAGATGAAGGCTATGCCCATACAGGTGCACATACATCTCCTGAGCAGGCTGCTTATTGTTCGCTCACGGTACCCCTCAACAATTTCTGTGGGAACAGGGTATTGGCCACACATTCACAGAGTTTTGGGCAGAATCCCTCCTGAATGCTAGTTTCCATCCTGATTTCGAACTAATAGTTGCTTCAAAATGAGTATTTTTACTTGAGGTAGTACAGTTTTTTCTAAAAAGAACCGTGGTTGAAAATACCTGACATTGCAGTACCTACACCATACTGAACAAGTCAGATGAAACAGAGCTTAGTTTTACACAAAACCCGTGGATATTAGCTAATTTACAGATATAAACTGGGAATATTTTAATTTGTATTATGAAAGAGTTATAAATGGTGTTAATTGTAATTTTACTTTCATCTTTCAGTACCAGCAGAGGGAGCAGCAGTGATTAAGCTGCACAGACCTTGGCGGTTTTGTCCACCGATACACTCCACATCCTGCATCAGCCAAATTCTGCCTGCAGACACCCAGACAAAGCATCCAGCACTGTCAGCAGGAATGAGGAAAAATATTTGAGGGTAGGACTGATCCTTGAGCGAGTTCAATATTCATATGTTCTTCAAAATAAACTCGTGTCACCACCCCCCCACCCCCCCACCTTAAATGAGTAGCATCATATATACAGCTTTGTGAAAAATACATGGCACACGCGAGTGGTATTTGGAATACGATCTGAGACCTGGCTACACAGACCATGGCCATCACATCTTGTAAGCTGAAGGCACGCTCTAAAGACGTTTAGCAAACTCCGTTTCTGATTTTGCAACTTAAACCACAGCTCTGTGGGAAAACACATTTCAAATATGAAAACCGGAGTTACTCAAACCCCAAGATTTTGCAAGATGTTGGAATGCATTTCAAAGTTACCATTTGTTGCAGTTGACTTTCACACAGTTTAAAACTCTCAGAATTATTAAATCAGTCTTCAACAGATACTTTAGCATTTTCATTCAACTCTCAAATCTAGCAGAAAAATGGAAATTTATAGCAGTTGAAAAAACATATAAGAAAACATTGGATATAAAGCACTATAGCTCACCTCCAAAGCTCTAGATTTTCTTTAAAACTTTTTCTGGGGGAAAGCAGTGTAGAGAACTTCTGCTAAACAACTCCTAACTGAGTCCTAATATCCCAGAAAATGCGTTAAGTGGCTATGTGACATTTACCCATTTGAGTAATCCTCGTTACTAAATATGAACACCTATATTGTTGTCACTTCATATAAAGTAATATAAAGCTGCAGAAAAAAATCTTACGTCAGCTTGGATTTAAGCTTATTCTCCCGTATTTTCTCACAACAGCAAAAGCACTTGATTTGAGAGTTAAGCCAACGTATATTCCCTCCAACATCACCCCAACAATGACATTTTGGACTTGACGAAGAGGTTATGCATGAGACCTATTTTCCTTCAATCCTATCAGCCCCTCTAATGGAAGATGCTCTCTCTTGCTACAACCTTACCCGCTTATAAAGGCAGCCAAACCAAACCTCAGCAGCTCAGTTCCTGCTCGGGATCATCTCAGCGCAGTTCATCGCAGACACAGCCATCTACTAGCCATCCAAACTGAAAACCTGACTACAGTCATCAGCCTCACTTTTATTATTTCTAATGAACGTAAAGCAGCGGTAAAATTGGGGAAAATGGTAGTTACGGAGACTTCATGTTACAGGCAGAGAAAAGTTCGAGACTTTTGCTGGTGGTCTTGCATGAGAAGAAGTGAGGTATCCCAGAGTCTCTGTGGGTTCCCCACGACTACGGGATCACAGATCTACCCGTTGGAGAAAGCGCCTAAGGAAGCATTACTGCAGGTTGCCCTCAGCCTTTATAACCTGCCAAGGATCCGGTTAAAATGCCTGCCACGTGCGAGACGGACACGCGCTGTCTGAAGGGTTCACGGTGGTCCATAAGTTACACTTAGTCACCAAAATCCATTTCGTGTATCCACTGTTTGCTTACACGTCACTGCCGTTCCTGTAGCATTTACTTAGCGATTGGTGTCAAGCATATGACAAAATCAAACCCTCTTACCTCAGGTGGCATTAGAACAATGACAAGCCACTCTTCAGTATCCACATGAGCATGGTCCTCCCAGTTACTTATTTAGCTGAGGGCTGGCCGTCGATCAAAGATTTTTTAGTACTTGCAAAGAAAGAACTCAAACTTTCATATCTTTCCTGACCAAAAGTTTCTCTGCGAACGGTCAATGTTCCTGTGTCCAAACGGCTTACTCAGCGTGCGGTACAGCCGTGCGGGCTAAGCAAGCGGCTTTATTTTGTTAAACAAATATCACGTTAGCCAGCTTTGAAAAAAGGGCAGAGGACGGATTACCGGTGTAACTGGATCATATCTTCTGTTTACCACCCTTACAATACCTTCTGCTTCTTAGGCTAGTTAATTAAATGATCACGCCTTTTCCAAAAGGAAGTCCTGAAAACAGCAGTGCAGTTTGGTTGGCAGCATGTGATACTATAAGCAATATGCATTCATAATTCACATTCGAAATCGCTGTCCATTTTTGTCATTGGATTCTTCGAAAGGGAATGTGGAGCATACTTTCACTGTATATTTAACACATTCAATTTTTCCGTTTTGCTGGATCTGATTCCTTTTGAAAATTATTTTCCATTCTTATAATTTAGCAGAATTGTTTACCATGTAGGAAAAGAACCAACAATTTCAGAATTCAGAAGGCTGAGTGACTCTACTAATGTAACTCAGTAACTTAAATATTTCTCTTTCAGATAGCTGTAGTCACTGGATGTTAGTGAATTACGTGATATTTACTGACGTAGCTAAAATAGGTCGGAGTCATTGGATCCAGAAGCTACTTTTGTCTGCATTCTGAAAAGGTGACTATTTCTCTAAAATAAATATTGCTCTGCAATGTTGCTTTCTGATCACTGGGTGTGTCACTACTTCGTTAAATCAGAAACATTATTTCCCACTAATAGTAATTCCCACGCTTTAAGTGTAGACACGTTCATAAGCTACACGACTGTCTCCTTTCCTATAGCTTAATTTGCTCAAGTATAGAGAAATCTGCTACAGTGGTTTCATTGCAAATGACAAAATGCAATGATACTGTGGCCTCTCTGCTTTTGGTTGCGAACAGTAAGTGTACGTGCCATTTAACAACCAATAAAATATGACAGGCATATACAATTCTCTCTGAGCAGGAAAGGAAATTTTATTGCTCAGGTTTTTAGTCACACATGCCCTACATAAAGTTGTACAGTCAGATCGGTATTTTATTGTTACTTACCATATGTGTTACACCCCTTAGGCATGAAAGAGCAAGTTAGACAGAAAGCATTAACCTTATCTGCAGAAGAAGAAATTACTTCAAATAAGTTTATAGTCAAAACAGCCTTTCTTTTGGAACAAACCAAGAAAAACTGGTAACAAATCTGCATATCTCGGAGATCTCAGCCAGAGAAGAAAGGAGCCAACCTTACAACCTTAGATTTATTGGCTTCTTTCTTCACGGCTGCATCTCCTCCTACACGCTGCAACACTTGATGACGCACGGCCACAGACCGCCAAAAGCACCAAGTAACCTGCTCTCCGCTCGCCCCATGCCCGCTGCATCCCCCCAAAACTCCCGGCATTCAGGGTCGTCTTGGCCTAACGCAGGGAAAACATTCATAATCTTTTGTGGCTACGTGCATAAATCGACGCCGAAATCTGTCAGCGTCGCCGGGTCCGTTGTGCGGGGGCAGGTGAGCGCGGCAGGATGCCTCTGCGCTCCCTTCACCCTCTTCCAGCTCCTTGCCCAGCACAGGGCAGCGGGCGGAAGGAGAGGTGACGATTCTGAGGCATTTCTGCACATAGGGAAGGATTTCGAAACAAACCCCACTGGGTTGCTTTCTTGGAATACACAGATTATATTTTCTTTCCTACACATATGAACCGGAATTTATTTCTACTGAAGTACTACCGGCATTCATCCCCGCCGGTTTAAGCAGCGTGTTAAGAGCCTGCAGTGCATTAGAAGGGCAGGATATGAACCTGCGCAGGATATGAATTTATAAATGCTGAAGTAGCAGCAACATGTAAATCAAAGTTCACAAAGGCAGGAAATACCTTTCTTTCGATCAGCTGATATGAAGTAGCAACACATTTATTGTGTGGGGGAAACAAGCAGTGCTTTTGTGGGACCAGACCGAGGGACTGAATGATCAGTGCCCTGACAAGGATTAATACACGGTAGAAGAGAGGGAGAGAAAATAAGCCGTATTTCTGATTCCGGCATGCAACGTATCAAAAACACTGAGCCAGGCCTCTGAAAGCCGAGTAAGGAACCTTGTCAGCTTTTCTGTTTCTTCGGGCACTTTATCTATCGAGACAAACTGAAAAAAGGAAGAGCAACAATGCCTTCATTTAAAACGGTCCAGGTAGCTGTCTGAGATATTTTTAAGCACGGTTGGCTGAAATAACGGGGGAATGAAGAAACAGCGCCAAGAATCTTTAAGACATTTATCCTGGATAAAGTTGCTAATCTCAAGCTTCAGATAAACTAATACAGTTCTTGCCCGAGCAGAACTTCCTTAGAAAGTGGAGGAAAGTTTGATTTTCTCTGCAATCACATATTCCCACAGCAATAATGTATTTGTATACGCATTGAATGCTTGATGGATTTATGGCTGACTATAGGTGTCTGAAAATTACAGAACTACTGCCTGAAGAGTGAACCCCTGAATTTAGCTGTATTGGTTGCTAATATTTTTTCTGAATCTATTTTTCTTTTTAAATCAAAGTGATTTCAGATTTCTGAGCAACTACCCATAACAGGAAACAATCCTTTTGAAACACTGGAGAGTGTAAGTAGAAGGTGTTAATTACAGCTAAATGCCCAATTCCCCTCCCCCCCTCTGGGCTAAACGCTACAGTTTGGGGTTGCTTTCATTTTACTAACCATTTGATCTTTCCCAGGAGAGGATTTTGTACTGTTTCTTTTAACCTTCTCTGCATGCAGTTCAAAACTGGCTCACTGAACTCAATTTTAAGTTAGTGTTTGCATTTATGAGCAGAAGATCCCAGGATCTACAACAAAACAAGTAAAAATGTTTATAAATCTCAGTTTAGAAAATTGTGTGAAGTAAAGTTGGATGTGTATGATTGAATGATGCTGTTACTCCCTCCGCTCGCTATGATCTGTGGGGAAAATATCATTTAGGAAGCTTAGACCTTTGTAAAGTGCCATAAACTTTTACCATAATGCCTTTTCAACTAGTGAACAGTCTAACAAGAAATTTTAAAAATATGTTGAAAACAAAACAGATTGATGTTTCACCCTATGTATGTGAGGATCTTCAGCGAGTAGAACCAATTAACCAGACAGAACAAAGTTAAACAAACACATAAATCTTCGCAGGGTGGACATTCTGTGCAGTAAATAATGCAACACTTCCACTGTCATCAGATAACGCGCACTCTGCTCATTTCCACCGCGCCAGATTTTGGCACCAGCATCAGTGCCTGGTGGGCGGATCTTGTAGCTCTTAACTTCTATGGATCAAAAGTCTCCAGAAATCAAACCGGCTCGGTTAAAATAAACTAGATGGGATTTAAGTTAAAGTGGAAACAGGTCATGCAGTCAGCTAAGAAATTGCAAAATGTGTTTACCCACCTCAAAATATTGTCCCAGATCTCATTCCTTCTGTAAGCAAGTCTATAAATCCAAAAAACTTGTTTTCCACATCCATTGTTTTAATAAAGGTCCAACGAGACATTCATTTCCCAACTTCCTTCTAGCACTGCAATAGCAAAAGAGGCTGCTGGTGTTCGCCATCGCCATGTCCGCAGTCTGGGTTCAGGCAAAGTGACAAATCAGCTGTCAGACCCAAACGCACAAAGGAGAAGTCGCAGCAATACCCTGGGCACGCTTACCACAGAAAAATACGCTGCCAAAAGCATTGAATAAACACTTGACAAACGAAGGAAAACATTAGATATAAGGAAAAAAAAATAATAATAAAAAAAAATAAAAGAAAAAAAGAAATGAGAAATCCAGCACAGTCTGTACCAGTCTGGACCTCACAGAATAAGGGTTTCCAGGCATTAATTTACCAAAACCAGAGTTAGTAACCTTATTGGGACTGGCCCTACTTTTAAAACCTAGTGAGGCAAATTTCTACTCAGGCTCCATTAAAACTGACTAATTTCAGAGCTGTTGAATTTGGGAGCATTGTATCATATAACTGGAAGCAGAAGTTAACGTACTGAGTGTTGAGTTTCACTAAGATGAAATATTAATTCACGTTTATTCGGAAAGTTGATTAATACCCTGAATTTAGATATAGAAGATTAGATGTAATGGGTTGTTTCCATATGTCACAAGTAACCCAGTTGCTCTTTTAACTGTAAATTCTGCAAGCATTTTTTTTTTCTTACCTAGCAATTCAAGCAAATGATTTAAAATTAAACCATTTTTTCCAGCACCTGTAAAAACGTGCAAATGATAGAACTGGCAGTATGATGATTGCTTTACAGATAAGCATTTTCTTCATCATCTTCAAGGACATCCAGATTTATGATCTAATCACTCAGCCCTTTAACAGGATGCATTTGAGTTTGATTAAAAAAGAAAACAAATAGCAGTGCAGATTTAGTAATGAAATCTGCGTGACCTTTTAACATAAGGAACTCTCTCAAAATAGTGAGTTTAAAACTGAGTACGGCCTCCTTAGCTGCTTTAGCTTTGCCCGTCCCAGTATGCAGCGTGTTTTCGGTGCGCTTTTTCACATCGGCAAGTGCAAATTTTGGAAAGCCATCTCCACCCTCCCCCTCCTTGAACTTTAATTGCTTAACCTACATCCTAATTCAAGTTGCTCATAAACCTTAGCCTTTGTTGTAGGTCCGACAGCTGCGTTATGTCAGTAGCAAGTAAAACCTTCACAAAGTTCCGGAATGCTGCAAGACATTTTATAGGTGCTGCAATAAAAGGCAAATTGAATTTACAAAAATGCATTTGTCACTGATTAAAAACTTACAAAGTTAATTGGAAACACTGTGTAGGTGTTGCCACACAACTAGAGGTGTAACTGGTGGTTTTAATTCAGTTGGAGCACGGGGGAAGAGTAGCCGTTCACATAAAGCCAGCAATGTTATTCGCATTTCTTTTCCCTTGAACAAACAAGGTTTATTTACTGGAAGACTTGCACGAACGGTCAATATTTAGCAGCATTAAAAGGTTAGCCAAGGAGTAGTGACCATTTCCAGGCTCAGCTTCCAAGGCTGTATCAACGTAAAGTTTGCAAGGGTCAGTCAGTGCCCGTTCGTGATTGCAGCATCCCTTGGGAAAGCGTGCCAGGCCTTTTCCCTCTTCCCCTTGTTTTACTTTGGCAAAGCTTTTGGTAAAAAGCGACTTTGGCAAAGCTTTTGGTAAAAAGCTACTGGAACAACCATGGCTTTGGCAAGCGAGGAGGGGAGAGGGAGGTGACCAACAGCCCAGGCAATCAGCACCCTCCCCCTGGAGCTGAGTGAATTATCTCCACATAATCCACTTAACCTTTGCCATTGTGGGACCTGGGAAGCTGAAGGTATTTTTAAACTTGAGTCTTTTAATTGCCAGTTTATAGTGTCACTAGTCCAGCTCAGCTGGAAAGAGGATGATTGGAAAATAGTTCCATGAGGCAATAGCTTTTCACCTCGGCTAGGAGTCCTAATTATTATTAGTTTGTGGCTCACTGTCTTCTGTGTCTGCGGGGATGGTGATCTACTGTGAATCCACAGGTGATGGAGTTTATTTCACATAATATTACTCCTGGTTAATACGGGTAAAATGGCACGGATTTCAAACTACTTACAGTCTTACACTCAGGTATCATAGATGTATTGCCATTAATTGCCAATACGCAGAAAAATCCAAACTAACAGAAAATATTGTGGGAACAGCTCTGTAACAGCAAGGTTGAGTAATTTGAGAAAGCTCTTTGTAATTTCTACTCTTAGCAATCTGCATGTGCTAAAATATTTTATTAAAATCCCACTTAATCCCTTTATCAGACTTTAAAGGAAAACCAAAAAAAACGCCTTAAGCAAATGCTGAAGGATGCTTGCTGATAGTTTTCCAAACACAAGCTATGGAAAATTTAATTAGAAAGTGATTAGTTCAGTAGACCGCAGTAAGCAGTGAGAGCCTTCTGATACTTTTTTTGGTGTGGCTGCCTAAAATTAAATATTTTATTGATGAATATTCCACTGTGCTGGCCTGTGGGTATGTTCACATTTCAAATCAAGCAAGCAACCTTGTATATAGTCTTAACAGAGATACCAAGAAATGGAAACTGCCCCTTTTCCTTGAGCTGGAATTTCAGAAGAGATAGGCATTGACAAACTTCGGAAATCTGAATCTTAGAGTCCCTGACTTGTATTGGTCCATCTTGTCCCTTTAAGTTCTCTGGGTAAGAATGGGATACCAATACCTTTTACAAACAGTCAGTCAATCCTCAGCCCTATAGTTTTTACTCCTCATTCTCTTCGCAGTTCTAAGTTTCTCCCTCACTGGCCGAGACAGAGAGTGCACAGGGATGTCTGGCACCACTGGTTGCACTCATGCAAGAACGTGGCAGTCCGCTGCAGACCTACAAGGCTAGTTATTTTCCAGCAATGCAGATAATCACAGTCCATCCCACTTATAAACTATATACCATCCCAAAAAACCCCAATGGTACACAGTCCCAAAGAAATTCTGAAGGGGAGTTACTAATTCAGCCGTCTCCTTGGTTAACGTTCTTCGGTGCTTACTCCGCCAAAAGAAAACCTCCCTATGTGATACCTTAGCATCAGTACAGAGAGAGAATTATTCTGGGAAATTTATGCCAAAACAGAGGTACTGTCTCTCACCACCGTCTCTTTGTCATCTCCTTGATCTATTATTAATGGTAAGGAAGAAAACAGCAATAGTCAGGATTCAGCAACAGCAGCAAGGATGATCCAAATATTCCATTCTTACTCCTGCTATTCAACAAATCAGCATTATATGATGGGAACACTATTTTTCACTTGCAATCTTTGAAAAGAAACACAGACTAAAACAGGAAAAACAATCAAAAAATTATTTCCAACCCTAAAGGTATATTTTTATCCGGGCCTAGTGAGCAAGAAAGAGCATTTATTCTGCTTTGTTGGGTATCCCTTCTCAACTTCACGTGTTCACGGCTCACGCTCTTCTTTTCAGAAAACTTAAAAAAAAATATGAGAGAGAGAGAAAGAGAACGTCGTGGGAAACAGTAGTCACGTCTGTAACTTACTTAGGTCCTCCATTTGGGTTGTTCTGGGATAGAATTTCAGCTGGTTTTTATGGGAATTCATTCTTCTTGGCCCACATACCAAGAAGGCCAATCCCTTGTGACAATACGGACTACCCTTAAAGTCTCAAACAGCCTCATGAACGGGGGATGTTGATCTTCACAGAGTGACAGGGAAAACATGGTGCCTTCGGCACTGGCGAGGGATTTGCCACGGCTTTCAGCTTTTCATCCTTCCTGAACAATTGTGAACATATTCAACAGATTGCCTTCGGGCTTCCACCTGTGCAAATGGGCAGAGAGATGGAGAGAGAGAAAAAAATGCTTTCAGAGCTATACTGGTAGCTGCTGAGCATGAGAGATGTTGTCTAAAGTGCTGTTTTACACAGCTGGAGAAAAGTCCCTTTTATACTTACATTCTTTACCAGTTTAACTTCTCTCACAGCTGATGAGGTGGGTCTTTCACTATATCACGCTAAGGTTGTTATGATTTCGGCCATCTTTTTCCCCAGAGAGGAAGAAGACCTCACCCTCAGCGTGAGGACTGTAACTCCCGATTAAAGATAAAGCCAAAGAGCAGAAAGGAAGCCTCTCTGAAAGCGCGGCGTCTCCCTCCTTCCCGTAAGCGGCTGCAGCTGACCAACCTGCAGACAGACAGCTCCTAAAATTGTGCATGTGCGTGATACCATAAACGAAATTGGAAGTTAGGTAGCCATATACCCTTCCGCCACGCAGGAGCGCGCATCGCTGCCGTTCCGAGCACAGATTTTCTGACTTTGATATGAGTGAAAATACCAGGCTGGCGTAGCACACTGCTGAACAATTTAGCCAACGTCATTTATTCATTCTCTTGAATATGAGGCATGGTATTACTGCTATTAATTTAATAACTTTATTCAAAGGTTGTAAAATCCTTATCACTGATGCCTGATCTCAGGTTGGGTGGAGGGGGGTGGGATTCACCCATTTCTTACCTGAAGCTTGTAGTAAAGTCAGGTTGCCCGAAGAGGCGTATGTTCTGCCAGATCCCACGGACATGCGCTCAAACAGTTTTGATTAATGAACCTGTGTCATGAACTGCCATCCCCCTTATATTCCCACTGCCGCTATAATTATTACAATTCATATGATTCTTTTATGTTTGTGAATATATGTAGGCTGTGTTTGCTCATCTAGCTAGATACAACATGTCATATGCTGAATATTTCTCTTGGGAGGGAAATTGTCAGATGCAGAAGAAGTTCACAGCATAATTAAGAAATGTATTTTTTCCATCTCATGATGTATTCCTTGTATCATACCTCCTTCTCAACTGAAAGATATCCTTGTAGTGGTGGAGATAGACAGAAATTGTGATTGCATTTCAACAACTGAGGGCAAATATCATATATTGATTTATTTTAATTTGCAGGAAGGTGTTTTTTTCATATAAATATTTACTTGAGTATAAGGAGCAATAGGAAAGGAAATAATGAAGAGTTGTGGGTAATGCACCAGTTGTTAGAAGGACAGAGGACTATGTCTTGGAGAGTAGGGGCTCTGAAAATTTGGCAGTCATGGCTGAAAAGCAGCTGGAGAAGATGTCTCAGAATGACAAAGAAAGACCTAATGTGGTCCCTCAAGGTGTAGATGGAAATACTGAGAAAAAAAACATGGACGTTGGTAACAATAGTGACACAGGTGGCATCAAGTCTATGTCTGAGGTAGGGTGTTCAGCATGGGATGTACCTACCCTTTGAAAGTATGTTGACATATCGGAAAACCTCTGGGGGGAAAAAAAAAACAAACCCAAACACAAAAACAAACCCACAAAACCCCCTGAGAAGTGGGAACCTACCTTTCCATAGAGATTTGGAATAAGCTCAATCTATTTAGCTCATCCACAGTTAATTAAGAGATATTTTGATTATGATCCATAATTATCTACAGATGAAGACGTTTGATACTTATAAAACAGTTAAGCTAGTGGCACAAGCACAGGAAGATCTAATGACTGGAAAAGAGACAGTGAAGCATACAGTGAGAATGAAGCGCAAAGAGTACTTAAACACTGGAACTATTTCCACGTAGGGGATTCACCTTCATCTGAAGAATTTATATCAAGATAATGTCAGTCTGAAGAAACAGGCTACCTCACCAAGAACTTAGAGACTTCACTCATGGATCGTGAGGTGAATTTCTACTGCCTGTCTCACCAAGGAGGCCAGGTGATATCAGATCAACGCTGGGCTGATGTAGGATTAACAGCAGCTTGTGATCATTGCTGATAAAAGTGAGCTCCTAGAGAATGAGTTGGGGATTGTCTATCCATACCAATGTTTAAAAAAGAGATTTTGAGGATGTATATTGGCTTGTCTGAATGAACTGTTGGTCAGTTATAGACCATAAAGCTTCCTTTTCAATCAGAAAACAAGGCATATGCTAATCTGTTTTTAATGTCAGTGTGAAAGTCTATCGGCAGGAGCCAATGTCCATAAAGTACATCATATTACCTAGACCACTAAAAAAAAAAATAAATTGTCTAATTACTTATGTACCTTATAATTCTTACCTTCTGGCTGGTTGTCTTGTTTGGCCAGAGTTTCTTCAGAGTCTTCATCTGCAAAAGCTCCTTCAGTATGATGAGCTCCTAATAAATGGAACCAAAATGAGGAACGTTCATTCTGGAGGGAAAGTGCACATTATAAATGTATTTTGATGTTGATTAGAGCTCAGGGCTGTATTCCCTGAGCAGTCATTTCCTTGGAGATCAGGGTTGCTAGTGAAGCTTATGTTTCCATCCTGGGTCAGACCAAAGGTTCTCCCATCCGACTGGGCTATCTCTGACAGTTGTTCGCAGCAGATGCCTAGCATGCATAGTGTGATTTGTCGTGTGGTATATCCATGGAGATTGCATCTGGGTGCTTGTATTTCCTAGTCAGCAGCGCATTTATACTTTGCAAAACTGTCTGCCTATTTTAAAATGCACCATCTCCTTATTTCAAAGTATACTGCCGAGTCTTCCTGTTAGGGGCAATATGAACAAGCTTTGCTTTCTTCGCAATGCCATTGATTGCTGTTGGATCTCCTTCAGCCATCTTGTAAGGTAGTTTTTAAAAAACTTAAGAAGTCCCAATCCGTTCAGTTACTGTTTGCATGGAACCGCGCTGCGTCTGATCTTCCTGTTGTACTTCCTTGAGTTTTTCCTAGTTCTGCTGTAACTTTCTGTCGTACTCTGATCAGAATAATAGCCGTATCCAAAACACAGGCACATCAGAGGTCTAATCGGTTCCTTGTTTTCTTTGAAAGTTCTTTCCAAATTACTCTTGACAATGGTTGCTTTATGAAAACTGAGCAATGCCAAGTTCATGGCTTTATAAAGCAACCCAGTCTGAGATCTCTTTCTTCAGCAGCAGTAGCTTGCTTAGGGCTGATTTCTCCATACACATCTTTTTACTGTGTTATTTTCTCCTCATTGACATGAATTTCAGCTACCATTTTATTGCCCAGGCAGTTATTATGAAAGTTGTAGGCAATTTCTACTTATGGTTTTACATTTTACTATCCTCAATAATTTTATATCTTCAAACTTTGTCCTCTGACAATATACATCCTTTTTCCAGCTTAGTGTTCAATTGAAAGAAGAGAGGAAAAAGGAGAAATATATATATGTGCAAAAAAAAGGAGAAATGTATACATTTAAACACCATTTCATCTGCTACTTTTCCTTTTTGAATTTCTCTCAGATTTTTGCTGGTTTGGATTATAAGAAAGTTTCCATCTGTGAGGAAAATTAGTGACAGATAATGAACATTTCTTTAATCACAAATTCTGAGTGCTGGTAACACTATTTCTAAGGTATATGCTATCTGACTAACAAATCTTACATTTTATTGGCTGTCTTATTTTTTTCTCTTTCATATTTCACATTTATGATATGTTCAGACATACCCCTGTTCTCTTAAGTAGGAATCTGTGTGGTCTTTGATGTAAGACATAATTTATTTGACAAGGAAATATGAGACGGTGCCCTGAATCTGCATTTAATTGATGGATTGAGAATTTTTAGCATTGCAACAAGACAGATTCTCATCCAACATGTCACAGAAGGAGCGTTCTATTAATCTGTTCTCCTGTGAATTAAAATACATGTATATATTTTTGAGCAGTAATTTTAAATATTCTTTATTGAAGGTAGTTAGCAGGGTTTTCATACATGTCTGACATTCAAATACTAAAAGTGATTGATGCTATTATCCGTTCATAAGCGTGTTTTTATATCTATGAGAAGTGAATGCTCCATGCTGACAAGTCTTCAGTAAATATCACTAACGTTGCAAATGAAGACCAGCTCTTGGTAGTGCATTAGGGCTGGACGTAAACACAACCCTTTCTCATCAATGAGGTGACAATGACTCACAATTGATGTGAGTTTGTGCTTGTAATTAAACTTTCTGCCACTTAATCATCAATCCGCTCCATTAAAAAAAAAATAAAAAAAAAAAATTACTTGATAATTGCCTTATTCTTCCACCTGATTTTAGACAGGACAGTACAGCACACCCAGAGCCTTCAGAGACTTCGGTAAAGTGCAGTATGCTTCAGCCTGCCATCTTATACAGTCTTCTGCTTGTCCATATTTCTGTTTATTACCTTCACGGATCTTCCAGGTATCACTTGAATAAATGGTAAAGGACAGTTGTCTCAGATTGAGGGCATCCCATAAGTTTATTAGCTCCAGTGCAATCCCTTGCTAATTTTAAGTGTGGCTATTAAATGAATACTAATATTTTGCCTAAACTTCTGCTCCCATAGATATCAACAAATGTTGCCGTCAACTTTAGTGCCACCAGGATTTGACCGAAATATCAAAACATAATTGTTGTTAACAAGCCCAGTCCACCACTACTGAAACGAGTCGTAATTTTGCCATTGTGTCAGTAGAAAGGGGACTGAAGTCTAACATCTCTAACTTGATGCCCTCTCTGTTTCACAGAAACAGTAAAACAAGATTATAAACAAGGTATGCAATTTTGCTTTTTTTTCCCACATCATTGTAACTTCAGAAAACTCCACAAAGCATCTTTTCCAGTGTCAGCAATGTTAAAATAGGAGATCCTGAAACACATTTTTCCCCAAAGTATCAAGATACATGTGTGGTTATGTATATATTAGTGCAGGACTACTTTAAAATCATTTATCAGGAGATAAATAATAAATTAATTTGTGCAATTTAGGTGATTGACCTCATGCTTTTCTTTATGGATTTGATTTTTTTTTCTACTACTAATAATGAAACAAAGCCATTTTTTATGTTTTAATAGTTTTACAGATGTTTTCCATTTAAAAAAAATAAAAAGAGAAATTAGCTAGGTGCTAGGATTTGTTTTGGAGAAAAGACTAAGAAATTGCCAAGCACTGCTGATTTTTTTTTTTTTTAATACAATTCTGAATGTAAGCAAACAGATCCTCAGAAAACATGATAGTTAAATTATCAGAGATTACCAGCTTTATGCTTTAAATGTCTTCTTACCTTTTGATGTCTGTATGCAGGGGCTGAGAAAGAAAAAGAAGAGTAACAATTGAGATGTTTATAAAATTTGTTTAGAAAACTCTAATCAGTGAAGGTTCAGATTTTTATGTTTATACTTTACATTATGCAAGAAGGTATCACGGTTATGACAGCAACAGAATTAGAAAAGAGAGGGCATCAGCAGTAATTAATAATAAAATATTTCACTGATTATTGACTCTTGATTTCTTTCTCCCCCAATTCAGCTAAAGACTCTTTCTTTCCTTCAGTATTTTCATGTGACACTTGTAATCTGTAGTTGCTTCCCTTGTACTTTATCACTGGTTGAATTAGGTAACTTTTCTTTTTCCTAGGTAACCTTAGGTATCCTCACGTGAACCACGATTCTCTCCTTTTCCCCGTTCAGGCCCCGCAGCAGGACGGGTGGTTTGATGATGGTTTATCTACTCCTGGGACTGGAACCAGACGGCACCCCACGCATGCAACCCATTGGCTCACAAGGATTTCTTGATTACATCCGTCTTCCTTTTCAGGCCCTTTAGCAACATACGGAAATAAACCATACCTTCCTTACGCCTCTGGTGCTGATAGGCTGTCTCAGTAATTTGAATTTGTAGTACAATTTTAGCTGCTTTATAGAAGACAGAGTTTTGTGTCTGGGCCTTTGCCGTAGCTGTGACTGTGAACCAACAAACCCCAAGCCAAGAGCGATGGCATTCCTCGGTGTACCGTAACAGCGGCACCCCGCAGCCGGGAACAGATACGGCCGCAGCCGTGGCATTACGGCAGTGGAGAATCATCTCCGATAGTCAACATCAGGCAGCCCTCACTGACTAGCTAAATCCAAAAGTCAAAGGAAGAGGCAGATAACATTTATTTGCTAGTGAGACAAATAGCAAGAAACTCGTCCCATATCCCTTAACAGAACAAGGGCAATCTGTGTTACAATTAGTATCACGACTGCACTTGTAAAAACTTCCTGAAAAGAAAATTTCTTTTTTTTTTTTTTTTTCTCATGACATCTTACAGAGCCTTTAGGGACCAGACTAGTGACCTGGGACACCTGTAATTTTTTGCCTGAATGAGGAGTGCAAAAATCAGACTGCATATTCCAAAATTAAAATAAAGGTGAGGTAATATACAGCAATGGCCTCCTTCAATTGTAACAACCTCTCTCTTGTTTTTACCTCGCCTGCAAATTTGTGCCATAAAATAATCGACATTTTTCATCATTATGTCTTTATATGTTTCATAAGAGAACCACTCTCCTTGTTATCTTTATTCACTGCTGTAAAAAAAAAAAAAAAAAGAAAAGAAGAAAAAGATAATGTCCCTTACTTCATAAAACAATGCCTTTTTTTTTAAAGCTTTCATTTTAGAGCTAGCGTTAGGCCATGATGAATTGCTGAATGGTTGATTTCCTGACACGCTTTCTTACTAACCTTTCCTGACAGCTTCTGGATTGCTCTACCTGGTAATTTGCACTATAATAATGGCTACAGTGAGATGTCTCCTAACTATTTCCTTTATTTTTAACAAGATTCTTAACACCCTCTGTAGGTGACAAAATGCAATTACAGACACGAAGTGTCCCCCCGAGGATGGTTGTTCACAGATGCCACCAGTACTTTAGTGGTGCAACTGCTAAATGAAACGAAAACAAAGAATCAGATTCTCTAAACATCCAGTTCAAATAAAAATTTAATTAAAAGTTATGAAGGCATTTTATTGATTAACAATCTTAGTAATTAAATAGTGTAGTTGACATTTTTTTTTGGTTGGATTTGTTCTTCCTTGGAGATCTCTAATTGTTGTATGGCTTTACATTTATTGATAACTCTGTTTGATGAATACAGATGCCACCTTTTATGGTAGTCGTTGACAGAGTAATCATATTGTGAGAAACACCAGGCTTATGTAGTAACAGCTGTTGCAGTTATACATGCTGATATCCATTGGGAAAACGTGTTTGCTGCTATCATGGGTACACAATAAATGGAAGGTGCAATAAAGCACAAGCTAACATTTTGAAAATCCTTACAACTCTAGGAACTTTATTGCAGATTACAAGCACTTTGATCTCTGTCCAGTACTTAAGTCTTAATTATCAGACTAATTGCACAGACTATGTTCATTTTCAGTGGTAATCCTTTTGTGATTAGCTTCTGTGTTCAATAACTGACTTATCCTTTAATTAAAAGGACTATTAACCTTAAGGCTGCTGCCGCGGCTTGGGATTAAACCTATACAGAGTTAATATTTAATATCATTGTAAAAGGCTTTGGTGAAAGGTATAGAATGAAAATATAGCGGTTCTGTCCTTTACCGTAACTTGCTTTAAGAGATAGCTTCATTATATATCAGTATAATGTATCTTACTTTGACATACTACTAGCTCAAATCCATTAGGGGCATGCAAGAATATGTATGCACTTTGAGCCCTTCTCTCATTTGCAGGCAGAGCATACTCGCATTGGATATTTCCCAAGTCTTTCTATACAGTCACCATCAGTGGTTGATCTGCAACACACCACCCCCCCCAAAAAAAACCCCAAACAAACCAGACAAGAGCAAGCATTTAAGGTCCTGCTGTTTTCTGACATTAAAATAATTTTGTAATTAAGGACTGGGCAGCTCAATTTTTGCTTATCTGGTGGTGAGAAATTTGTCCAGGAAAAGGGAAATGCTACGTGAAATGATGTGCCATGGAAGAAAAGGTTCTGCAGCTTTGCCCAGGGCCACTGCAATCCAACTGTTTGAAAGACTACAAGCAAATCCGGTCTCATCAATGCCCAAGTGCGTCGACTCTGCCAAAAAGCCAGATGCTGCTCTGGGAAGCATTATGTATCTTTTCCAGTTTGGCATCTGGGTCCTGCTACGAGCAGCCATGCCTAATGTCTGTCTGTGACTTAAGGTTCTACTGCTGCATCAGTAACAACTTGGTTTTGGTAAAAATTATGTATTAAAAGTCACTTCTATTCCATCCCCACCAGCATTTAGTCCTTCAGATTGCTTTGAAAGCAAGCCAGGTGCGCAGGGCTAAAATCTGCTCTGCTCGATTGCGTCATTGGCTGATGTGGTGGTGTGGTATCCGCTGCTGACTCCAGATACATTTTTCTTCTGAATGTGGTGAAGGAACTTGATCAAACTAAACTTCTTATAGACAATCTTCTTCACTGAAACAGTTTATTTTCTATACAGTTAATTTGGGGTTAAGGCTTAACTATTGGTTACTTCCTGTTAATGAAGGCTAGCAAATATTAACCAGTTGCTCAAAAGACTTATAATTCAAAAAGGAAAATTTATCTCCCACCCATGTTTCAGGCAGAGACAATACCCCTATCAATTCATTGGGATTATTATCTCACTTTCAAAGAAAAAAAAAAGTATCCATCTTTTTATGTGCACCATTCTAGGAATTAGTGTAAAGCAGTATAAAGCCTTTGTACAAGAGTTTCCTCCAGTATATTTCTTTTCTTGTATTACTCACGTGATATAAATATATATATATATTTGTGTATATATATTTATAGTGAGGGTGACCCAACCACACTCTTTCCTGAATGGCGTGGAGATAAAAGCAGCAGTGTATTTGAAATCAATAGAAGTGGCTTGTGGCCTGTGATGGGAGCGTCTGGCTCCAGAATTATTATCTGGTGTTAAGCGCTGACAATGCAATAGGATCTTTACAAGACATAAATACAGGGAGGGATCTCCAAAAGCCTAACGCTGGGAAGCGAGTCGGGTCCGGCTGCCTGTGTGGGGTGTGACGGGAAGGGACTCACGCCCACGCTTCCCCAAAAACAGACAAAGAGCGCAAACTGACCCATCTCCTGTCAGATATAGTGCTCTGCATTAAAATTACCACACGTGCTATTGTAAGCACTTTAACCAACAGCCAGTTTGAGTTCAGAGGGTTGGGAGTGGACCAGGGATTTGGACACGTTCTCTGAAGGTTACTGACTTTCGTATACTGGAGGATGTGGGGCTTACCTTGCGTTTAACTACAGTACTCCGTCGGTTCTTGGTAATTCCCTGTTTGGTCTTACTAGTCTTGTTTGCAATAGGATTGTTGATATGAATTGCTGTTTGCCTAGTCATAGCTAGCTACCTTTTAGCTGCCTGCTCAAAAAAATAAAAAAATAAATTGAGAACTCAAGGGGAAGGGACTAGTCATTTAATGGCTTGAGAAACAGGAACTGAATATGGAGGAGACCTTTCCCTTTTCACTGACTGCAGAGAAAGATGAGCCTGCCCGCATTAAAGCTGGTGTCTCTCCAAAACTCCCTCGCTCTGTCCCTCCCTGTATCTGCCAATTAATTTGAGCAGCTGCATGGAGCCACTTCCCCGGGAGGTGCCAGCCCAGGCAGGGAGCCTGTGGGTTTCCTTTGCTATCCGCAGGGAGATCCGGAAGCAGTAGGAAAACCATGGCGCAGCACAGTGGTATGAAGGCCATCACCTAGTCTGTAGTCTTAGTCATGTTTGACATTAGTGTGCTCCAGTAATTCAATTAGGATAAAAAACAAACAAACAAAAAAAAATCACGGACAGAAATGAGCACATCCGCTTTGCTGAGAGACAGTCACGGATATCGTTACGGATGTGAACTGCTGCCAAAGCTACCTGCTACTGGAATTACCAAACCACGAGAGCAAAGAGATGTAGTATAGCCTCCAGCTATGCACATACAGGTGAAGTACCAGAACGCCTGCAGTCAGGGAAACAGATGCTGTTCCGCCATCTTTTTTCGGATGATGAAGACGCAGAGCACCGGACTATCCCGCACAGCTCATTCAGTCTTGCCAACACCGCACGCACGATCCACAGGAGTGGGGGAGCACAGGGCAAAAGAATGCTACGAGAAATTCTGGCAAAGCTAACGAGGATGATCCTAAATCTTTATTCCCCTCCAAGCCACGATGATTACTGCAGGACATGTCTTATTACTACATTGTGACCTTCCCAGGGCAATGTTTTTTCTCCTGCGTAGTTATGCCCTCACTTCCTCCCTCAATCTGGGTATCAAGGTAATAAAAATTACTCTATTTTTGAGCATAAAGGAAAAACCTTTTCTTACAGAAACTTTTACCTGTTCATGAATGTTAAAAAGCCAACATTCTCAACAGGTATAATAAGACCACCACAGAAAAACACTGCAAGATTATTATGAAAACTGAGATCTCCTTTTTCACCTACAGTCATCACAACACTGTGCCAATACCTCCAGCACCTGAGCGGCCCTGGAACGACCCACCGCGGTCCAATCCTCACCTCACCTATTTCATAGTTATCTGCAGCTCCCGATAATGCACAAAAACCAAATCTGTAAACAGAAAACAGCATCCAGTTTTGCTCTTCTTGGTTTTTTTTGGGGGTGGTGGTGATGGGAATAGAAGCCAGAGGAGGTCTGCTGGGCTGGCAGATCACCTAAATAACACAACTCAAAATATCCTTTTCATTCCCATCATAGCCAGAGTGTGATTACACAAGTATTCATTTCTGTGTGATCTGCCCTATCTCTTACCTAGCTCCCATCCTTTTAAGTATTTCACTCACTCTACAGCGCTATCCTAGTAAATCAGCACGCATAATTGTGTTCCCCCAGTTCAGTACGGCACTAAGACTGTAAGCATGAGTGCAAATCTACTAAATAAGCTTTTCCTAATAATATTACTATACTGAGTCAAGACTAACGCCTCAGGAATATCAGCACATTTCAAATGATAGTGCAATAACCCCGTATTCTTACGAGAACTTCAAAACCACTGTGAAATACAGTTAAAGCACGTCAGTGCTCACTATACTGTAAAACTGAGTAAGGGAATTAAAATGAGAGGAGAGGTTGTTCTGTGGAAGCAATCACTGACGTTCAGCCCAGAAAATATGACTAAGCTCCACATTTAACATAGGAGATATTTATAGCAAGTGTGCTATTTATCTATTGAAGTTGGTAAATACTAGCTTTTTAATAGCTTTTACCTCATGTTTTCATAGATGGCAATCAGGCATTTTCATCTGGATGTTCCCGTAGCGAGAGAAGCTCCTGGGCAAACAGGAGCTTTTGTCCCTGACCGAACTCCAAGTGCCGATTTTTAGACGGCTGGGCTGTGGCCTTCTCATCGGCACCACAGCAGGCGCGGTAGCCTCTCATGTCGTTCCCGTTGCTGCCAGCTCTTTGCTAATTTGTACCACGATAAGCACCTATTTCCATCGCTCCTGGTAATCTTGTCATTTTCATGATGTCATCAGCGCAAGTCAGAAGAGAAAAGGTCAGTGGTACAATGATGTACTGTATATAAAATGAGCCTTTAAAAAAAAAAAGAAAAATGGCTAGACATTTAAATGCCCAAGCTCGCCAAGGCACAGTAATAGCTATCCTGACCATCTCAGGGTGTATTTATTATGTCATTCCCACCACAAGCAAATAACGTCCCCCCGCACCGTATTGGCCCGCAGCGGTACAGCGTGTGTTGCACAAGGGAGCCAGCTGTGCCCGGGTAGACCACTGCGAGTCTGGATAAACATACATTTAATGACGGTCGCTAGGCATATGTACTGAACCTTTTGAGTGGCCCTTGCTCTACCTTTTAATTTCACTAGTGTCTATACTACAGAAACATATATGTAAATATGGTGTATAGATTTTTACTCCCTTCTATGTTTTTTAAAAAAAAAAAAAAAGTGAGTAACCCAAAGCAATGTAATAAAACCTTTGGGTACTGGAAATGAAACAGGGACTAAAGTCAAGATCCAGACAAAATATGATGTTATCAATACTGTTGAAATCAAGTGACTGTGTTTACATAGAACGGGGGGGTAAGGGAGGGGAGGGAGCGACAGGGAGCCGCAGTGACAGCCTCCCACCGGGTAACCGGTGCTGTGGCACGGCTCAGCCCGCGCACAGACCTCCTGCCTGGGCACTACTCGAGCAGCTCTCCGATGCTCATGTGTTATCAATGAGAGCAAAGCTAGAGGAAAAGATGATGGCAGGGGCTCATTTCGGGAGGTAAGCCCTGCAATACAGGGCTGTTGCTAAAAGTGGAAAGCCGGGGATTGAAGCAGGCAAGCGGAAAGGTTGCTGCGTCCTTGGCTGCAGGGACAAGATCCGCAGCTCGGCAGATCAGCAAATATCACGTGCAGAAGGAAAGAAACACCTTTGTCAGAGCTTACACGTTGTTTGGGAGCAGAGAGCTCAAGACATTTCTAATATTACTGGCTACTTTTCCTTATCCTTTTCTCCAGCCTCCCTCTTTAAAGTTATGACTCATGTTCTTCCAGCTCCCTTCAGAGCACATCACCCTGCTCCACTTCGCCTGCAGCTCTTTCCAGACTGACGGAATCAGCAGGATTTGGTATGCTTAACATATACAGGGATATTATCAGCATTTCAAACCTGTGATAGCCACAGTACTTTGTGGATTTCCATCACTATTGCTCCCAAAACCAGTGATGAGATAAGGAGAATTTGAGATTTAATTGGCCTCCAGTAAATATTAGACTCGCTGATTCATTGCTACATTTTTACGAGATGCTTTTGCTGAAGGTAGGACGTGAAAGAGAGAAAAGCACAGTGCTGTCCCAAGTCAGAACTGAGGGGTGACCAACAACATGCCGCGGATAACAGCAAACAGACGCTTGCTCTCACGGCTAGTGGTGGCACAGTGAGGCAGCAAGTAGTAGTCCAAAGACCACATTGTATTGCTTTCCGTATTTATCCGTGATCTTTGAACACAGGTGAGCACTGAGGTGATAAAGTGACAGATGACTAAATTACTCAGCTTGGTAAACATGAGGAAAGGCTGTGAACTTGAGAGGAGCCTGCATAAACCGAACAAAAGAGATGCACGACAGCAGCTGAAATTCAGTGCCGACCAACGGGAAGCGACACACGAGGAAAATGATACCCTGGGCTTATCGTCATGTGGCTCCCATCACTTAGAAGAAGGGCTCGGGCAGTGTCAGTGTGAATGCACTACTGACAAGCTGACTCAGCACGATAAAAGCTAAGGCACTTCCTCCACATGGGCTTTTTATCACGTGTTCCCCTGAAACTCCAGGTCTCGGTACCTCCTACAAGCGGGGTATTGGCGAATACAGACGGCCGGTTCCTTTCAGCAACCCAGTCCCTGTGTTCTTGAAGTTAAATATAGCTAGTTTTGCACCACCGTCTGTATTGCGCATCTATAATTTATTGCTTTCTTTTTAAAATGTGGGGAAGTCATGTGATTTTTATGAAGACTACACCACCAGTCTATTTGTATTGTATTTTTAGAGACATTGTATTGATTGAAAGAGAATTGGCTAACCTGCGATGTAAACAATGACTGGCATTGGCCTTAACCCATGTGGTTAATATCACTGATTTGTCATGCTGAGTGATGTGGAAAGAGGAACGATTGGTTGTTGATTATTGAACAGCTCAACACAGGGCACATTTGGCATGTCAGATGAGAGGCTATTCTAATGAGCTAGAGCTGCTGCCAATTACTTAAGAGCCAGTGCCTCCTCTACAAGCTATTTTGTACATCTTCGAGACGTTTAACTAAATTCCAGCTCAGTAACAGATTGCAAATAAGATGGTCGGATCCGAGAATCTGTGCGTATCTATGCCTTTACGTTGTCTCACACGCACCTGCCTGCTAATAGAGCCCTTCATTCTCCGGTGATGACTAATTAACATATAGCACAGCAGTCAGTTTAAGAAATGTTACGTTCTTTGTATAGGCTGACAGACTTGTGTAATTGAAACATCCCCTTGTACTTTTTATTTATTTCTTGGACTCAGGAAGGCAAATTGTATCAGCCTTGAAAACTGTTAGAAGAATTAACTCTGGGAAGAGACATCTCTGATTGCGCGTGGCCCATTATAATGACACGGTTTTCTTTCAGGTCAAAGCGGTAGGCATTAGAGAAAGTACGACAACCAGTAACCTATAAATATTATACCCCTGACTGTACCTCAGTACTGAGCACAGTGATCATACGTATCTGTAGTACAGTATCAGAAAAAAGTCTTGCATTAGGTTTTTTCTGGATGTGAAATCAAATTCCTCTTTCTTCCAGTAGCATAGACAATATCCACGCTCAGATCTTCTGTCTTAAACCCAAAAGTGCTCTGGCCAGGCTCCTTCAGCTGCTCCACTCCCTCTGCTTAGAGCGTGCACACGGACGTCTGACTTGGTGATGCAAACGCATGATCTGAAGGACTGGGACTAACCCCATTGCCCTCACATATCTTTAGTCGCTGCTGATCAGGAATTATTTTCACCGGCAATTAACAACTAGCCAGCACATTTCCATTTCAAGTGTGATTAAGTCATTTAAATCTGTGCACAAGTTAATCTAGACTTTGGGGAACATCCCGTCTGCTGGCGGGAACGCGGGACCCCTGGTGCTAACAACCTACGCTACGTGCACAGGTAACAATAGGAGAAAGTGTTTCCCAGTTTCCCACACATTCTGTTAGGCCAAAGCAGGAGCTTATGTTAGTTGCCATGTAACACGTTAGTAATGTTAAAAAAGCAAAATCACACGATGATGTCTTTTTGACAGAAAAGATTAATGAGAAAATATAAATAGTTAACCTTATATTGATGCAGGGACACACAACTCTTCTAATAAGGGGGGTATGAATTTTGTTTAAATTAGATATTTAAAGTTTTGACTATTTATTTAAATCTGAGTTTAACAGCATCAGGATACCTGTCCTGGAAACTCCAGAAGTTTCTTTCTTTGTAGTTTTACTGTGCTATCTAGAAAGTCATAATAACAAAAAAAAAAATAATTCTTCATTTAATTTGAGAGATTTTTTTTATCTGAAAGCCTTCTTATAGTAGCTACATTGTTTTCACTGAAAAGCGTCTTTATAAAATCTGACTATAAATTGAATATTGGATAAATGTGAGCTTTTGTGAGCCTGAGGGGTCTAACTAGGCTCTGTGACCATGAAATTAAGGGTACTTCGGCAGGATTTCTGTTCGGGGCATGTGTGCAGAAGAGCATGCTACGTGCCAACCTGCACAAAAGTACACACTGACTGTTTGCCTCCTGTGATGGAAGCAAACACGCATTACAACTGAAAACCTCTCTGAGTTCAACCTCGCTGCAAATGTAAGTTATTTTGAGGTGCGCTAACACCATAATTTATGGGTATTAAAATTAATCATTCTCTTCTACTTTTCCTCTAGATACATAGGATAAGAAAGGCTCTTAAAAAAAAAAAAACCAACAACAACAAAACCCCCCCACCGAACCCAAACAAACAACAAACCAAACCAAAAAGAAGTGTTTGCAAGCATTTGTTAGGGGTTCTGCAGTTGAAGCACCTTTGTATTTTTCCTGGTGAAATATTTGCTGCCTCCAATCGCCTGGGGAACATTACCTTGATGAAACCACTGAAATATGCTCCATCAGTCTCAGAGGGTTTCCCTAGCCTACTTTTCACCTTCTTCTTGCCAATTAAGCTGCCACATTATGTATGATAGTGAGGGTC
Organism: Aramus guarauna; assembly: GCA_013400195.1. NCBI lineage: Eukaryota > Metazoa > Chordata > Aves > Gruiformes > Aramidae > Aramus > Aramus guarauna. The sequence continues at coordinate 1,447,525 of VXBL01005128.1, forward strand.
ACTTGTTTTTTTCCAAGTGTTGTTCTGAATTGGTGAAGATGACAGAAGCATACTGGTCTAGTGAATAATTAGAGTGGATCTTAAAGTCCCAAACCCCCATCTCGCAATGCCGCGTGCTAACCATCTTTAACCCCAGTTCCTGTCTTCTGGCAGCCTACATGCAATTTTGCCAGGAAAACCTACTGTGGTATTCTGCACTGCCTGTCTATATTATACGCTAAAAATCTACCAGATAAAGTAACTAGAGAGACGATGTTGAAAAGCAGAAAACATTTGAAGTAAATAAATATGCAACGCAGGGTTTGCTTCCACAGAGTACAACATAACATTGCTCTAGGACCACATAACATTAGTTATACTGTGTTTGGCAAATTTCTATAAGCAATCCTTCAGGTTTTGAATTTGCATACATCAGTTTATAAACACAGAAAAAAAAAAAAAGCAATTCTTCTCAATGCTTTAAAACCAAGAAGTGCTATTCTAATAACCCTAAAGCAGTAGTCTCCACTGCAGTCAGTGAGAGTTCTAGACCTGATGGTGACTTTTCCTAATTTTTAGTTTTTAAAAATAACTGCCCCAGAATTTCTGTAGTTTTGCCACTGCACAACCTCTGACCGAACACGAAGCAGAGAACAGAGCAGGATTTAGTGGTTTCATGCAGTGACAAACATTTATGAGTCTAAACCAGCCTTTCCAAAAGGGAGACAAGTATCTTAAAGGTTTGGGATTAATCCCCTGCCCAAAATATTTAGCAAAGAAGGCTTAAAGGGAAAATTACTGACGCTGGGTGAAGTTTTTAGTGAAAAAGCAGAGATGCTTCAGCTTGGCTAGCTGCCTTCACGTAGTTATTAATAAATTCTACTGCAGCAGTGATCACCAGGAACAAAGGAGAAAATAGTACAGTAATGAAGGGCCGAGTAGGACCCTCTCTCCCTCCTCCCCCTCATCTTTCCAGTTGGGACAATGATGCACCTTGTGACCAAACTCCTTAAGTGAGCTCTAGTTCTGTACAGAGTGTGAGAACTAGAAGATTTGCAACACAGATTAAACAACTAAAACCAAAATAAATAAGATTAGTCTTCAGGAAATACTCAAGTGGCTTCTAGTCATCTTTTTCTTTTAAAAAGCAGCCACACAATTGTATAACTTCCCCCAACCTCACCCTATTCTTTGTTACACGCTCTTCCTGAACTCAAGGTAAGTTGCTTTTGGAACCATCAGTTATTCTTGGTTTACACAGCTCTGGCATGATAGGATGCCTTATACTGAGAAGGATACTGGACTCGTCTCAAATATAAGTAAATACCCATAATTTAACAGAGGAGTTCCTCCAAAGCACGTGCAGCCTGTGATTTGGTAGCCAAGAAGCAGGTCCCACGTGGTAAGGCAGAGAACTACAGGTTCCACCTGTCTCATGCCCTGGGTCACCTTGATCTCCTCCCTACAAGAAAATACCTTCTTCTCAGCTCTGCTGGAAATAACCCTATTCCTTACTCGCAGAAGTGTCTGGAAAGTGGAGACCAGGTGCCCCATTTCACAGAGAGAGAGGTGCTGGGCAGCTGATAGCAGAATTACAGCTTGGACCCTGGTCTAAGCCTGATTCGGGCTACTGAGGGCTGCGCTGACCCACCCAGCCCCAAATACGCAGGCGAGAAGATCCTCTCAGCCTTAGGGCACAGCACATCTTATGTTTCAGTGAGTTTTCCCTTTCCCCTCAAACATGACATTTTTTTTTGACTCAGCATCCTTCTATTATTAGTACGTCTCAGTATGGGTTTCTATGGGGGAGTTTTCTACCTAGGATTTCAGCTGGCAATTTTGTTTTTATTTGTTCCCTCCCTCTTACTTCATACAATTTGAAAAAATAAGGGTGATAACAATACAAAAACTGAGTGCAGGCAAAAAAAAACCAACCCCAAAACAGCCAGCCCACATCAATGTTCACGTACTGGTTCTTTAAGATATGCTGAAATGGCATAGTAAGGGCAGTAGCAAGCAGGTAACTTGAATATAATGTTTATTTTAGAGTTAGTGATAAATCACTGTGAGATAATAATGGGAGCATATGTCTCCAACAGCTTTTCAGAAAAGGTGTTCTATTCTAAATGTAAACTAGTGGACCAAAGAGATAGTGAAGATTTATTTCCTTTTTCCTGGCAGAAATAGATTTCTTTCCTTAGCATATTAATGATGATGCATTAAAAATGTTTACAAAATACCATCACTTGAAATTATGAAATGAATGTAATTAAATTGCCTATAAGCCCTTAGGGCTGTGAACACCAGCTTAAGCATTAGTGAGACAGATTGCAGGCCAGGATTCTAGTTGTTTCTCTCATGCTGGGCAGAAATGGAAATAGTATTGCAACCGAGAGCCGTACCACTGCGTGAAATGTAATGCTGGAATACGGCAGAGAGGAAAATTCCCAGCAACAGCTAGCACCAACTTGAAATCCTGCCCGCATGCACAGCACTGCCAATTGGTATCTCTGACCAAGGTTATCCAGGAGAACATTTACTATCATCCATTTGCCAAACAGCTTACTTGGAACTTGCTATGGTGACACTGGAAATGGCCTTGTGTGGGGAAAAAAAACTATTAAAAAAAAAAAAAAGAAAATAAATAGGGGGCAGACATAAAAGGGACCTTAGCTTGAAACAGAAGTTATCCTAAGAAATGACATCACCCTCTTGGCTGACAGCTGTCCTGAGGACAGAACCAAGCAAACTGCGTGACCAGACCCAAGCGCCTGTGGGCTTGCAGACTCTGGAGTCACCACTCTCTTGTGGCTCTTCTGGGTGCTCACTGTCACCAGCATCCGACCCAGCTTCTCTGTGGGCTGGTATTCTGTTGGGTGACTGCTTTCCCCAAAGTGATCTTTCTCTGTGCTAGAACATAAGGGGATCCTCTGTCCACTGCTTGTCAGATATGACTGCCTGTTAGCCGTGGCTGTAAATAACGGAAAAAGTGTTTTCAAAACAGGATTTAACTATTAAGACCCTGTTAACGAAAGTCAGCGCCATCACCTACAAAACAAAATCCTCCCATCCCCTTTACAGCCTTGAGGAAGAATCTGCTCATCCATGTTAAAAACTCCTACCAGCCTTGGCAGAGCAGGTCACGGGGTGAGAGGGGGCACAGATCTCCAGCGGCCCTCTCGGTGTCCAGCTTCCAGCATTTCCAGACCTGCCTGGACCCAGACAACATAAGCCCCTTGCATCTTGTAGATGATGTTGCGTGGGAAGGTGAGAGCATCCTTCCGACTTCATGACAGCTTGGCACTCTGGGCTTTTACCCGTTGTGGTGCCTACTCAGATCTAGAGGTCTGAGCAAGACCACCTGCCTTCGGTCTGGGTGTCTGTCAACTGTAGGCTCAGGAGCTAAAAATCCACAGAAATCAGGAGAGAGAAACTGTTTGCACATGATGTACCTATTTCTGTACGCATTAGAGAAACTCTGAATGCACCAAATTTTTCTTTTGCATCTTACAGTGCTTGATGTTTTAATCAGAGAAACATCTGGCACAAACAGTCCTTGTGCTGCTTAGTTTGTTAGATAGGGTTACTTCTGTCCTTTTTCCCTCGGTTCTCACTTGAGCATCTATTTTCGGCCACTATCAGAGACAGGTTACTGGATTTGACAGTCATTCATTTGGCAGTTCCTGTGTTTTTATTTTCCTCCCGCTCCTGTCTCGAGCGTTTTGGAGAACATCATTACAGAGAAAAGCTGTGAAACATTGTTTGAGTTCATCTTAAAATTAAGAACTTTAAACTATGTTTTCATCCAAATATGCCCCATGCTAAGACATCTTTGCAGAACTGTACTGTAGATGACATTCAGAGAATGGCTTATTTACTACAAAGTCTGAATTCAATTTTTCTAAACATATGTTGAAGAGAATGATCTCACAATTAAGACAGCTGAGCATGACATATTCCATCTCAGCTTGATGGTTATCTCAGCAACGGTGCAAGTGTTGAGTAACTCATTGAAGAAGAAGTTTTCTACAAGAAAATACAAATTGCTGATCATAATTTCTCATTTTTTCCATCTTGGGAACCATGCAGACTCCAAATGTGTTAGACATACACGCCATCGGAGTCAAAAGATCTGTAAAAAAGAAGGGCAAGACATGCCGGGAACAGGAAGTCCCCAAGTATAAATTTGAGGGGATTTTTTGCTCTGTGTTTGTTGTGTTCTTCTCAGTGAATCACTTAGTGCTTTCTTTGTACTCTCATGTATACATTGATGAAAATAAAGTTTATGAACCTGTCATTCAGAGGCATCTTGCAGCTTAAATAACTGACACTTGAACACTGCTTTAAACACAGAGTCTCAGTTTTTCCAAGGGCTGCTTAGAGAAAAGTGCTCTGCATTTCCAAAGAAGAATGTTTCAAAAGCGTCTAAAATTAATTGAGATTTTTACCTCCCTTCTTCAACTTGCCTGTCTGCCTATACTGTATAAAGGCAATTTCCAAGCTGAACACATTAACAACAGCAAGCTGTAACTCTGTAAAACCCCTGTAGCAACGGTTCCTTCTTTAAGCACTTGTCCCAGTTCTTGGGAAACATCCTTCCAGTGGGATTGATGTTCTGTGCAAAAATTATGTAAGATAATGTAATGAAAGATTCTGTTACATAGGGCATGTCCCAAAAGGGTCAGATTTGAATATGAATAAATCATCAGTAATAAGTTCTAACACTATAAAATCCCTATGGCAATGATTCCTTAGTTCAGGAGGTGAACATCAAGCAGACTGGCATGGACTCACAGATTGAACAGAATAAAAGCACACTTAAAGTTGTCTTGGTTCTTGGGAACCATCCGTTCAGTGAAATTTGGGGTTGGTGTGAAAGGTATGTAAGAAAATATAATCAACTGTTATGTCACGGATGATTTTATTACATGGTACAGGCTGAAAAAGGGTCAACTTCCAGTTTCATAACTTCAGGTGAGTTGGTGTATGCAGCTAAGCTAAGTACTGCAGGCAAACCCTCTAAACACGAAGGGTATAGACAACCTGCGTAGGGGTTTCATCACGTACAATAGGCTTTTCTACGCCCAGCGCTCGTCTAGCAGGAAGCATCTTCCTGCGTATTTGAGAAGAGGCTGCAAGCACCCTTTCCTCCTCCAGGCTGCAGGGGCTGTGCCCCGGACTGCCTTCTCCCTGGGCAGGGGTCACCCACGCCACGGACACCGGTGAAACGGGCATCTCGGCGTTGGACACTGTGCTTTGTCCAAGCCTGCACCCAAAGCTGGATATCCCTGGGTTCTAACTGCCTCCCAAGCGCGGTCTGCTGGTGTCTTCTTCAGGCACCGCCTGGTTCCCATTCACACAGACTAAACTGGAGAAGCAACTAGAGAATTGCAGTTAAAGGAAGGTTGCGCGTGTGACAAACTGAACAGCTGTCTCCTCCTAGCTGATGAAAAGGTAGGCCTATTATAACTAAACACCCCACCTAAATTCCCACCTTCTTTACTCTGAGCTTTCTACCCCCACAAGCAGAAGGAATTTTTATAGGCTTCGTGACAACTGCTGAGATACAGAAGATGCGTGACAGATTCTACATCCACCTGGACAGCATAGTTCCCATCCAAAACGATACTCATTTCTGTAAACCAGAACATCTAAATAGAAACGCTGAATTTCATATGAACAATTGCAGACAAAGTCAGATTACAGTTTCTGCGTTAGATATACTACTATGGAAAGCTTGAAGACAAAAAATGATAATTTCACCAGACCACAGCCACAGACAAATCAGTGGGTCTGAAATGTTCTCCCAAAACCTGTGTCACCAGCGTCTTACCTTACGCTGCTCCTCCTGGATTCATAAGAAGTCCTTTCAGCAAGTATCAGAGGGTCGATCTACCTCAGCAGTGAAGTCTGGAACACAGATGCTTTGGGTTACTTATCACCACCTTCCTAAAACGTTTTTACACTTAATTGAAGGCTGCCTCAAAACCCGGAGCTCTCCTTTTTACTGGGAGCCAGTTGTTGTACTGAGAGTAAGTCCCAAGGGATTCTTTTCAATTAGCACCGACGCTTGCCACAGCACTCCAAAAGCGATGGCTTTCGCTTAATAATGAATGCCTCAGCCTACAGCTAGTGAAAACTGAGCGAGATTAACGCTAGTATTTAAAAGATTTTTTCATGTAAACAGCAAAACTAAGGCAGTCACTTTGTTGTTTTATCAATTTGGTGTTCCCCTTTAATCATTGTTTAAAACCCATCATACTTTTCTGTACCTTTGTGGATTGCAGGAGCACTACGTGCTGTTAGCAATGGCACTACCTTTATTTTCTGTGTTACAGCAATAGTACCTCATCCTCTGATATTTTCTTGAAAGACACATGAGGGTGAGTAAATTTCTGTTATTTTTACAGCTAACCTCAGTGTGACTGTGGGAAGCTAAAAAGAAGAGAAAAGAGTATCAGATTGCTAGTAGAAGTTTAAAAAAAAAAAAAAAAAAGCCAACCCATACCAGTTTCAGTCCTTAGCAATTGAAGCATTTTCAGACTCTACTAGGAATGCTTAAAAGCACTTCCCATCTACCTGAGAAGTACATATTCTCTTTTCTGCAAACTCAGCACTGCAGAAACTGGGCAGGGAAAATTCAATATTACACTTCCTAAGCACTGCTTGCTTTCTTTAATAGGAGGAACAGTCACCCCACTAACTGCGCTTATATGAGCTTTTGGGGCTCCTGTTACCCATTTGGCTTTATTTCAAAGAATAAATCAAGGTGCTGGGTGTGAATTCAGGTGGCAGCTCTTGACCTATCATTAAGAGGGTTCCTCCCAAGACCAGGTTTTACCTCCGTCTCCATGGACCTACTACAAAGCCGCAACATGTCGGGTATCAGAGAACGATCTCAAATACCCGTGTTTGTCACCTGTACAAAGGCACATGACAAACTTAGTACAGGCCCTGAGTCCTAATCACACTAAAACCAGAGATTGGTTTGCAAGATCTAGTCTTCTCGCTCCGCGCTGATGAGGTGATCGAGCTGACCGGCCCAGGAGAAAGCCACAACGTTACGGCCTCTGAGACAGGGCTGCAGAAACACTCTGTCTTAAACAGACTGGGAAAAGATGCTACTTTAGCGGCTCCCACATGGAAAGAGAGGAACACAAATTAAGCTGATTTCAGATCAAACAACTCTTCATTTCTGGGTCAGGCTCTTTTGAGGGCAGTCAGGACCCCCACTCAGGGCACCAGCACCTGACCATGTGCTTCCCTCAGGCGACCAGTTTCCTGCCATTGGTGGTTCCCTGGCCACAGTGGTTCAGCTGCGGCAGCCGTAGAGTTTTAGGACTCAGCCCTAAAACCGTATGAAGTATCTAGGGTAGCTCAGTCCAACACAGGCTGCCTCTTGTTGGAAGTTACTCTCTTTCCATCTCCAAACATCAGGACACATTCAGCCATCTCTTGTCCTCTCCGAGAAAGGCCAGTGGGCAGGTCTGGTCCAGGGTTCTTCACAGCTCAGCTGCTCTGTCGCTTCTCTTCTCCTTGCAAAGCCATGCTTGTTTGTGCCCTGGAGTACCAGAAGTTAGACGCAGCCTCTACCACGTGAGATGTGGAACCACCAGACAATAGTTATCTCCTGCTGAGTATGGAAATATGCTATCTGGAGTAGAATAGCAGCAGTAGAAAATACTGAAAGCAGCTCATCTTAGAATAACCTTACTGTGGTGGTCAGGTGTTTCCCTGGGAAATATTTAATTCCTGCTTGCCAACAAGGGAACCTAACTTAATGTCATGCGAGCACTTTGTATCTACTGGTTTATAGGATTAATAAAAAAGGGGAGCTCCTCCTCCATTTTGTGAGCTTAAAATGAAAAACGTGTCCAGTCAGAAGCATCAGAATACTTAAAAGCAACCCGCAAAGCGTTTCAGTTCACCTGGAGAAGCTACTCTAAGGAACAAAACCATTTCCAAGAGCATAAAAAAGTACCCTATCCGGAGGGAGTGACGTGAATTGCAGCTATGGCACACCTATATCAGGCTTTGAAGACTCCACACAGAGGATCTCTGTAAACAGGCATGTGTATTTTCTGAACCTTTGGATATATATTTTTGACTAGAATTGTATCTTCTTTCATTTTGTGTTCCAACGCTCCTCTGAGGCTACTCATGCACCATACTGGCTTGAAGCGGGACATCTGTTCCTTCATTATGCTCTGCTCAGGTCTTTAAATACCTGGAGCAAACCCCAGACTCCAGATTTACCTGCTATTTTAATATAGCTGAACTATCTCTTCTCTACTTGGCAGTCAGTGTTATTGCACAGGCTGTATAGCTGAAGATCATAAATTTTTCCTCGTGCCCAATAAATGCGCTCTTTCAATAGGTTAATGTTTGTATCCTGCAATTATTTCAAACAGGTGGGCACTCTGACACTTGCCATTAGCCAGTCCGCAACACACAAATGTATTGATCAAGTCAAAGATGCACTTCTGACTTGTGCTAATCAATGTATCAGTTCTCCAAGGGTTTTTACAGTGTAATGAGCAGGAAATATATAAACCATTGCTAAGTTTCTCTCTCTTCAGGGAGCAACTGAGTGCACTTACAGAAGAGCTGATGTACTGATTCGCAGTAAAGTGAAATGACATCTCCAAATAAAATTTTAATCTTAAGTATGTATGTAAAGTTTTGAGGAAGACTGATGGGCAAACTTGCAAAGTTTGCAGAATTATAGCACTTAATATACAGCTATGGAGCTGCTGTGCAATTGTACCTTTTATTGTGAGTTTTCAAATTTAACTGGAGCTCGACCTCCTTTTAGACACACACACACACGAAGCCAAATGATGCCACAGAAAGTGTTTTTGATGAAAAATTACTAGTTTCTGTTCCCACTAAGCTGGAGCCAAACACATTCTTCAGTGCGTTCTTGGGCTTTTTGCTTTTGGAGGTGATATTCTCAAATTCCATATCGGTGCCTGATCTTTAACTTACCATGCTTCGCCTTCAGTCTTGGAGTTGCAGCTCTGTGTTAACAGTGTCAAGCAAGAGTCGTGCATTCTCTGTTAGTCCCACATTACTTTCAAAAACGCACAAATCAGTTCTCTGCACGCAGTGGTGAAATCAAAGCTTGCCGAAGGCCGGCATTGTAAACCTACTGCATTCAAATGTAGGGTTAAGTTTGAAGATCTCTTTTTCACATGAGATTTGTTGAGCCACTCTCCAGTGAACCTTTCGTTAAATATTCGGAGAATAATACATCTTATCTCTAGTCAGCAGTGTCGTTTGCCACCTTCAGTAAATTTTGGTGTGTTGTCTCTGATAAGGCAACTGATAAGGCAGCGGATAAAAGGCTTTAATAAGCTGCAGTTAGGATTCTGGGACAGTGCAAACCAGTGTTGACCCCAGGGGAGGTCATGAAGAGTATCTGAGGTTACCTAAGGTCTAAGAAGCACAGCAAAAATGATGTAGAGGGAAAAAAAGTCCTCTAAAAACTTTTGTTTACAGTGAACCAGTTTACCTGAAATAGATGGCAGAAAGTATACCGTGATCAATCCCTGCAGTTTTTACTGTATTCTCATAGTTATATTCTGCTCATACTGACAGGATGGGTATTGAATAACTTTTTTTTTTTTCTGGATCTCAAAGTGCACACCCCAAATATGCATGTTTGGTTCTTATGTGTCTCTGAACCAAAGATAACCAAACCAGACATTTTTATGAAGTCTTCTGATACCTGAACACTTATACAAGCTTTATGTAAAAATAAAACTGAATGCTGTCACCAGCTGACCCATTTCTCGTTGCCTACTCTATTCAGGGGGAAAAACTCCTTCTGAGAGGCACAAAAGGAACCTAGGAATTCTTAATCTCAAAATTCAATGTGTAATCCACTGGCACAGCGTGGGTCATGTATTTAAATGGCCAGTGTACATAGATGTAAGTGTACAAACTGCTAATGGGTTTACTCTTTTAATGGAGGAAGTCTTGGCTGCTAATCTGAAGGCGCTGGGTTCAAACCCTACTGATGACCCAACTTAAATTGCTGTTTTATTAAGTAAAGACTTAAATATGATTGATATAATTTAAGCTATTTAATCTTCCATTATAGAATGATTAAGATTCATCCATCTGTTCTATAATCAAAGATGTTAATAAAGTTATGAAGCTAATAGTATAACAAGTGTTTTTGCTAATCCCAAATTGTTGGGATAGTTCTCATCTGGGAGCGGTGAGGGACACAGCAGGAGGAACAGTCCATCTCTATTAGGAGTGATTAGTATAACTTTAAGCTATAATTACTTGGATACATTCACACAGGAGACTGCTACCCAGCCATTAAGTATCCTTAAGAGGATGATCTTTTGTACCAAAAGGTCCAGCAGTTTTTCTGACAGTTGAGAAGTTTATCTCCAGCAAGTGCCTGAAGGGTGACTCGTGCGTACAAAGTGCTTCAGATGGACAGTGGCTTTTTTTTTTTTTTTTTTTTAGCGGCTGACAATTTAAAAATAAAAAAGATGATACATCATCTTTCTAAGCTTGTTCCTCTAATGGGATACCCAGCAGTTAAGTGGCATGAGGGTTTTACTAAGCTGAAGGCACCTTGTGCAACCTACTATCTCCATAGTCGCCCTGGAGAGTCAAGAACTACTCCGGCTGTTTGGCATTGCCACTTTTTCAAACGAGCTAGAAAGAAGCCAATGGAAAACAGATGAAATCTCAGGGAAAGGTCTTCTACCCCAGAGCCTGAAAACCACAGCGTACCATTCTCAGGTGCCTGCCAGGAGCAGCTCCGGGCAGTACGGGGCTGGCAGCTCACGGGCATCTAGAAATAAGAGCAGCAAAACAGGGACGCTTCTTCCTTCCCGACGGCAATGCGTTCTCCTTCCCCAGCGCTGGTGTACTCTCTTCCTCTACCATTGCAAAGTCAGGAAAGCCCTCTTTTCTCCACAAAGATATGCAAATAGAGGGTCCAAAAGGTGAAACTGATAGCTCAAGAACTGCGTTTGTGAGACTGCGAGCCTGCAGAAGGTTAATACCACAGTGTGCAGACAGAAGAGGTTTGACAGTCTTCTGCGGGTACTGAGTCTAGTGGTCAGTTTTGATTTCTGACAGGAGCTGAAGATGCACCCAAGGAAAAGGTGCTACTGCAATTTACTGTTACAAACTGTTAAATGAAGAAAACATCACTTGGAGGGGGCTTTGAAGCCAGGTTTCTTATACCACAAATAATTGTGTCATCGTAACTGATTCACCCTAAAATCATCCATGTTCCCCACACTCTGTTTCCCTTTGGCAGAATGTTATTTAACACTCAGGTTTCTGGTGAGTTGGATAGACCTTCTTCTAATTTTCCATTTAAATTTTAGATTGGCCTGAAATGGGTCTTTCTCTATTTGGCATCAATTTTTAAATGGAATCTTCTTTCCCTCTGTTGTTATTTCTTTGCTATATGCAAAGCCAGTATCATTTGTCCTCCTCAGCTTTATTATTACTAGGCTCGACAAACCTTGCACACCTGGAGCATACCTATGGTCTGAAATACAATAATGTACAGAAACCTAGAGGCAGCCCCGAACGTTCACATCTTTACCAGATCTACTGCACCGGTGGCTTGGAGCTGTACATGCTGGCTGATTAAAGGATGGCTTTCACGTCATCTGATGTTTCTGATGAAATTCCAGATTACAGCCAGAGTTCTTTTTAATGTTGCATTTAGTTTTGTTAAATTTCAAACATTTTTTTCCCCTAGTTCTGCCTGTATAATATTCCAAACCTGTTCCAAACCATCAATGCCTTCCAAATTTGCATCAGCTGCAGAGTTCATTAACACATCTGGTTTGCATCAAGGTAATCATGAGAACATTTTTTCAACCCTTTAGATTTGATCAGCCTTTGAACCAGTACCCTCTTTTCACTAACTTTCCAGTTCAGTACAGTGAATAGATACTGTTTAGCCAGTTTCTTGCTCGTCTCATTCTTTTGCCAGTGCTCTATTCACTAACATTTCATGAGACACTTTACCAAAACCTTGACCGAACTGCCAGTTCAATACATTTTACTCGCAGTCCCACATTCAACTTCTCAGGCTTTTTACCTTCAGGATTCTCATTTTTTCTTACGACTGATCGTATTCTACTTCTTGCGCACTACCAGCTGGAACTGGAGGGGAGTGAAAGGACAACAAAAGCATGCTCAGCTGGAAAAAAAGAAGGTGAAGAAAAAGGAAGGAAATATTTATTGTTTCTTCAAAATTCTGAAAGCTTTTAGAACTTAACTCAAATATGAATGCTCAAAGTAGAACTGCAGAAATAAGGAACAAGAATAACAATAAAGATAAGAAATGAAGCCATGTAAAATATAATTATTAAATACAGAGTCACCTAGGAGCCTCTCCAGTGTCTTTCCAAGCTTGCTGCCCTCTGGTAGCTTAAAAACCTCTGTTCACGTCCTCATAGTCTTTACTCAGTTTCAACTTTTTATTCAACTTTCCTGAAAAAGAACTGAACGGAAACTGACCCAGGACAACAGTTAGTTTTGACATCTTATTTGCTCAATAGTGAGATAACTTTCAAAGATAAAATACCTATTTTAGCTTTCCTTCTGAATAGTAAGCTTTGGGGTTTTTTTTCCTACTTACCTCCTTTCCCGTTTTTAAGCTGCATCCATTACTGCCACAGAGAGGGTTTATCTCATGAGCAAAGAATCAGCACTCATGTCTTTACCTACGCAGGGGAATAAAGGGGAATTCTTTTCATCCTTTTCCACCAACTGTGGAATCAGCAAATGGACCTTACTTTATCTTATTACAAAATCAAATATATTTAGAATTCTATACTTACACTACTTTACATTTTAAGTCACTTACTCTGGTAAGTGGGTTGTTTACATTTGAAAAGCATCTCTAAGTTGTAAAGTTCCTGATACACCTGTTAAAATGAAGCCTCTCTATTTGTAAGCAAGTAAAACCAGATAAATGCAATATAAGCAAAATGTCAGCCACTCTCTCCTGCCCCACAATAAATAACAAGTGCTCAGATCTGCATATGCGTCAAAGAAACAAACACGCACGGATTGAAGCGCGTGCAATATACAGAGTAACACGACACATAGTTCAGATTAAACAAAGATGCTGCTGTGGTACAGCGTTGTCTCCACCACTTTGACCGTGACAGAAGTAAAACCACTTGCTTCAGAGGAAAAGGTGCTACATGCCAGAAAACTGCTCCTCCTTTGCAAGCAGATGGCTATGTCAACTACTCGGTGTATGGGCAAAATCTGCCATCAATTGTCTCTGTGGTTAGATGTTGTGGTTTTAGCGGAACTGAAGTTAGTAACACACCACGTCAGGTCCAACTGAACCACTTTGCCTCCTAGTAGAAACAGCCTGATACAGGAGCGCACCCCCCATTCTGGTCACCGTTGCTAAAGCTTTCCTAATGTCTTATCTATTTGTCTGATTGTAAAAGTCATGAAACATCAAGCGTTCCCTGGATGTCTGTGCCTGGAGTTACAGCCTGGATTGGAGCCTTAATCCAGACGAAGGTAAGCAGCCTCGTCGCTACTCTGCTTAGGCAGCGTGCGATTGAGGCCTTTTGTTTCAGCCCTCCCATAAAACAGGAAAACAGATGGAGCAGTTTGTTCCGCAAAGGCCCTTGAATCCCCAGAACTTTCTGCGTGATCCCTGGGGTAAGCATCACACCTACTCCCCGCGGTGATGTTTCAGAAGTTGTTGTGTCCTTCAGCCCTAAAGATTTGGGCTGAGCTGGAGCAGCGAAGGCTCACGCTCCTCTTCAGTGTTTGTGAGACAGCCAAGGTGGCAACCTAATACGTGCTCTAAAAAGCCAACTGGTTAGCTACAATGGCAATGTATTGACAAACCAGAGAACTGTGGCTTCCTAAAGACCAAATCACACTCTTAACAGCGATCAGGAATATTTGATTAGTTGTAAACCTGAGGTTCACAAAGCAGGTAATGGTAGTACTAAATCTATTTTCATTTCTTCATTTTGTCTTTCGGCAGAAAGTACATTACAATATGGGAAATAAAAATACTTTCTCTATCAACGCAGCTGCGTAAATATGTCAGAGCCACTCTGAACAGGAAAAAATTGCTAATCAGCTCACATTATAAAAACTAAATATTGGACCAAAACACTGCACGCTTTGCAGAGTTTTCACTTTATTTCACAAAAGAGATTAACTGGATTCAAGGTGGGCTTGCAGACAGGCTATTGTAAATTGGACGAGAAATCATCAGCCACCTACAGTCTGAATTTGACCCCATTATATTAAACAAAGAGCCCTGAGAAATAATTGAGCTGGGAGCAGCACGACAGCCCAAACCCCTGCTGGCTGACAGTGTCCAGCAGAGAACAAATGAACCCACTACTAATGGTAGTCAACAGCTTCTTCAGAGGACTGAACTTTGCAACCTCTACAGAAAAAACAATATTCTGTCTGGTCCTTAAACAACCAACACGATGTAGAAAACTGGCCAAATTCGCAGCTGCTGCAGATTGTTACAGCTCTTCTGAAATCAAAAGATCAATGAGAGTTTAGATGGAGATCTTGTCAACTTCTTGCCAAACCATGTGAAAAGAGTAACAAACAAGCTCCAGCGTTATTCAACGTGTAGGACCCTGCTTGCTCATGGAGGCATTACAGATGGCACGATCTCTCGGCAGTCTGGGTGCAAAGACAGAGTCCCCAGAAGCACGGGTGGGCGATTATCGTACGTTATTATGCACACGAGTTGACCGGACAGGTGTGCTCCTCCCCAGGTGAGCACGGTAAGTCTCTAATGTGCCAATAGCTCACCACCAAACACTGTCACAGGCTCTGAATTCGGTCCTTCCCCAGCGACGGCAGGGGAACTCTGTCTCTGAGCGATGGAGGCAGGTTCAGGTTTTTTCACTTTCACATTTTTAACATAGTGGAGCATTAAGTAGCTCCAGCTCTAGAATAAATTGTGCGGATCCAGTGCTATGTGTTTTGCAGGCATAATAAGGAGCGCTGTGAATCTACAAACATGAAAGTGTTGATGGCTTTCTGGCAGTGGTCACTGCTATCAGCTATGGCTGGTGACATTCGTGCTGCAAGTTAATGGAATAAAAACAAGCTTCCTACCTAAATTAGTTGGGATACAAAGCCCAGCTGCCATGCAGAGAAGAGAGAATTAAATAAACCATGCCCCACTTAAACTCCCCAGTACGCAGCCATCTCTCTCTGAACGTGGCATCTTTCACAAACATTTAAAAAAAGCTTCCATTCTGTCGCAGAGGTCAAAAGAGCGGGTAATTAAGCCAGAACCTGACGGTGCTGCCCCACGCCAGGCCTGATCCTGCTGCTCCCGTGGTGCTGGGGCAGGAGGCACAGGAGCCTGTGCCCCTCTGCTCCGCCGAGCTCTTGGCTCCGGAAGGGGCAAACCCACCTGGCTGGTCAGATGCCATGGAGGGAAGAAGGTCCTCCTTTCTCACCCAGAGCGGTTTCAAGCTTCACTCGTTCCTCCCCGGGGCCTTGAGCTGTGGGGCTTTTCCTCAGCAGGGTTTATACTGGGGAAGAGGGCAGCCAGCACAGAAACCTGAGCTAATCTCTAAAAAGAGCTTGTATGTGCTGGGAGAGTCTTGCATTTTGTGAGAAACTCTTCTTGTATTTAAGGTTTAACAGTGAAATTTTTTTCCTTGACAAACTGATCAGTTAAGGTCTTCTGAGGTTCTTCCAAATGCCCTTCTGAGTACAGGAACTTGTGGGGTAGCTCTGAATTTCAGCCCAGTCTGACGCAGAGACAGTACATCATCTGCAGCGTGCACGTAGGGTACACCGATAATTCTGGTACCACGTAGCAGGTCAGCCTGATTAGGACTCTTTTGCCATACACTGTGTTTCGTCTTTTTTCTGCAACTGGTGAGGGAATCTCAGAATTAATTATATCTCTTGATGTACTTAGACAGCTTGTGGAATAAGTGGTAAGATATTAGAGACACTGAACTTGTTCATTTGATTTCAGCTCCGTAACCTGAGTTCCAATTTAATGCTGTATCTTCTACCCTCTTGAAGATTAATTACTGCACCAGTTAGCAAGTCATCTCACCTTCCTTCATTTGTGAAGAGTGTAAGTCAGTGGAAATGTAACTCAGGTATTACTCTGGCTTTGTACATGACCAGTGAAAATTCAGTTAAAGATTTAACAGTTAAATATATTTAGCACTAGGACACTCTTTTCTTAAAACCAACTCTAGGGCCAGCTCAAGCATGGTCACGTTACAGGTGAAGGAGTGAAGGAATATGGCTAACGCTTAAATTCTGCTTTCAGTTGCCTCAGTATAGATACAGACATCTCAGCGTAGACAGACACCCTCACCCCCAGCTCCCAGTATCAGAGGAGTTTTCTGGATTCCACTTGTGTTAGGGAACAGATGTTAATGCTTTAGGTGTTTTGGTTTTTATTTTAACGTATCAGGGCGTTATAGGAATGACAGCCCTAATGTTGGCAGGAGCATCGCAGAACTGACTTTGCAATGACGGCATGCGAGTCCCTCCTGGCTCGGCAGTGGTCTGATGGCACAGCGGAGGGAGCGTGAGCAGCCCTGAGCTACAGGGTACCAAAGCATCCCGTTCACAGATACCTCTGCTCTAGACCCTTCATCTGTCTAGAAAAGACGAGGTACACAGAGAACTTAATGAGACTCCATGTCCTGGTAGCTCTGCCATGAGGATGCTCCAGCGTGAGGCGACCAGCTGGCAGCAGGTTCATGCTTGTGCCAGAAATGCAAAAGTAAAAGAAAGCATAACAACTTGAAAACATAACAAGGTGGAGACACAGGAAAACAAAGTGGTATGGACATGCTCCTCAGCCTAAGAATGACACGTTCAAGAGGCTTTAGCTTGCTGGAGAGTAACTCCTTTGAAAAATTAGTGGCCAGAAAAGTATTAATTTTAATTTCTTAGATACACAGCTAAGCATATTCTGTCAAAATGAAATCAATTAATTCCCACCCATTTTCAGAAGCCTATAATAGGTTCGAATCTACCCCTAAACACAGCTGAGGTTTAAGACAGTGTTGGCTAATGTATTCAAGACCAGCAAGCCCAAGCACTAGCCACGTACAGAAAGGTACAGAGAGATGTTACATGCTAGCTCAGGCAAGCCTAAGTCTGCATCACAGCTTCCCCAGCGGTCCTTTCCTTGCTCCCAAGAGTATAGGCTAGCTTGGTAGACAACCGCTCCTTGTAATCTTGACACTTATCACAATTATACAAAAAAAACCTTCAAAACTGTGCTTCCTTATGTGTCCGAACCTGCCCCAGCCCCTGCAGAGACTTGTTTTGCCAATGAAACACTTGTCGTCCCTACGACCACCGCAGTTCTTAGCATATTGTCGTTGTTTCTGGCAGCGCCCACTAACCTTGTTGTCCTGCATAATGGCATCAACATTCCTACCCGCGGTATCCGAAATACAGTGCTTACACAGACTTTTCACAACACAGACGCCAGTGATTCTCTCCTAGAAGCCCTTGTCCAGGAAGGCCAAAGGTGGCTCCTCGATTTATGCCCTTAGGGTTAATGGATTTTTTCCAAGGGGTTTTTTCCCCTAGGATCCAATCTCCGCATTGTTTCTGCATACAGCTCCCGAAGGACTGCTTACAGCACCATCCAGAACCCATAGCAGTTGCCTTCAGGAATATTCTGAAGACTACTATTTGTTTTCTTAAGTTTCTTCCAGGTTCCTGCAGTTATGCACCCTAGAAATGCATCCAAGCACAAGCCTTGCTGTCTGCTTTAGCAGGGCACCAGGTTGCCTGTTACAGAGAACATGCAACAAGTCTTGCATTAATTCAGACGTCCATCCCTTATCTTGACATCTGAAAATGGCACCTTCTGGCAGCTTCCCCTTTGGTATTGTCTTTCTTTTAAGGATGATGTATAGAAGCAATTTTGCTTTATCTGCTAAGACCACCAGCAAAGTGGCAATCCTGTTTTTTCATTGGCAGTACTTTTGATAAGTGATTTGGGCTTTTTTATTGCACGGTAATATGATGTCTGAAAAACCCAATGCATGTCTGGAAAAAAAAAAAAAAAGGATGTTTGATTTGCGTTGCTTGTGTGCATTAGTAAACATTTGTGAATTTTATATATTGCTGCATAGTGTTGAAAATCTACTATTTTTTCATATAGTTAAAACAGACTTTATCCCAGTATTGTTTTACTTCTGACATCTTGAGCCTGAGTATTACATCATTTATATGTGCCAACAATGCTGGGTTTGACTTTCAGTTTAGCAAGATCTGTGGCTGTGAAGAAATTATTAATTGTGATGGGAACCCTGAAAGGACCCCCTCCTAAAACTAACAAGAAATTTTTGTTAGAAATTTCCTGATTTGAATAACCCATTCTGAATTTCACTATTAATAAACTCACGTTTTTCTTCTTTCTATAAAACCTACAGGAAGAAAGAGTCATGAGTCTACTAAGAAGTCTTCATGTTTTTCATACCACGATACATAAGGTTTCCAAAGCATCTTCAAAAGGCAGGAGTCTACTACTTAAACTATTCAGTAGCAACCGTCATCGAGATCTTTTAGAGACTAGGCAGAAAGTTACATATGTACTATATAAGCTATGTAATATATAAGCTAGGAGTAAGTAAGGAGTAGAAAGAGTTCATTCTGTCCCCAGCTTTGAAGGAGCCAGTGGCTCAGAGCAGCAGCTTTGGCTGCTTTTGTCTGTCATCGTGAAGAGGAGGGGCAGGAGAGCGGCACCTCTCAGAGCGTCCCCTCCCTGGGGTAAGCGGTGGAGGCTGGTCAGGCAACGTCTCTAGTGAACGGCTGTACTGGAGTAGCTAAGGAAGATGCCTGTCGTTGCTTACCATCTTAATAACGCACCTTTCTTTTTTCATCTTTTCTAACATCTGCCCGTTACTGTAAATCTATGCTTTCAAATGAAAAAGAAATCCTAGAACATAAAATCTCATCTAATGATGAAACCAATAAAGCATTTGATTTTTCCCCGTGCTGACATCCTTAAAACTACGGTGCAAGGCTTCTTCCTCAGTATCCAGCATCCTGGTGTATTCCTTCACGGCACTAAGAGATGAGGAGACTAACGGGTCTTCCCCCTTGAATGACACAGCCCAGGTTAGGAGCTGGAAACACAGGGATCTGCCTGGAAGACCTGCCTTCTGGTGACCAGCACGGCTCATGAACGCTTTCCAGTGCAAACAAACCAGCGGGGAAAGCACAGGAGTCTACAGCTTGTTGGAATTACAGCAGTTAGTAGCTCTTAACCTTGCGCTATGTGAGGGTCATCCAGCTGCCTTGCTTTCCAGAGACACCTACTTTGCGTTACCACGCAAAAAGCGACACCAAGCACCTTTAGCAGGGGAGCGAGGTCATACCGTGCTCTGTGACGCTCTGTGGGCGCAGCGGTCCTGCTCGCAATACGCAGCCTTGCTGGACACGCGTGGATTGGGTGATGAGCACAGGGTGCGTAGCGGTAGGTAAGTGAATTAAACGTGCCTGTCTGCGTGCATCGCTGTGGGTTCCCGGGCACGCGTGCTGGGTGACGCTCGCTGGGAGAGATGCTGCCTGGCCTGTGGCACGGGGACGCGGGTGGTTTGGAGCAGGTCCACAGAAGTGTCCCTCAGTGCTAAAGCCCCTCCTGGCTGCCCTGGGGTCTGCACCGGGACACCACGGGCTATCGCTGGTGACAACCCACCGCACCTTCGTTTCTCCTGCCTGCTTCATCGTATCCCTGCCCTGCGTAAATGCAAGGTAGCTTCAGGTGCCTTGCTCGTTAGTCAAAGAGGAGGAGCAAATAACATTCTTTAATGGAAGAGTGCCAGCAAAAACACGGGCAGCTGACGGCCTTACCCAGCCCACGTCTCCTGTCAGTCTGTTTACCCCGTGGCTGATGCAAACGAAGCAGAAGCAGTTTCAACACCCAGGGCATGCTGGAAAAGTCACCATGGAAGTGTTGCAGAAAGGGTTTTCCTTGTCAGTGGGTCAGAGCGGACCTTTGGATTTTAAACCCCTATAGGTTGGGAAATTATCTTTCTGAATTTATATATAACAGTAAAAGCTAATCTACAGACACTGATAAGTTTAAGCTTTTGATAAGAGAAGCTTTTACCTGCCATCATCGCACATTGTTATGCCATGTGATCTCCTCCTGGTCTGCAGTGTCCTCCTTGAGCCAAGGCAGAGAAGGTGATTTTAATTCTTCCTTTTCCTAAAGGAAAAAAAAAAAAAAAAAAAAAAAAAAAAAAAAAAAAAAAAAAAAAAAAAAAAAAAAAACAAAAAAAAAAAAAAAAAAAAAAAAAAACCCCACCCCCCCCCCAACCAAAACCCACAACAAAACAAAACAAAAACCAGAAAAATACCCCACGACCCCTGCACAGTCCAGAGCTCCATCCTTGCCCCTCCCCGGCCTGAGAGCTCCTTTGCGTCTTGCTTCAGTGCAAGGCTGACTCACGACGTTTCCTCTCTGGGCTGGAAGGATTGACACAGTTCCATCCAAGGGTCTCATCTGGTCATTCTCGTATCAATGCAAAGAGAGAAACACTAGTTACGAGGGCCAAAGCAGAAATCTGTGTTTGGTCCCCATATTAAGTTGTCCATGTTCCCACGTCCACAGCCTCATCCCTCAGACCCGTCGCTCCCCAGAGACACTACTTACAGTTTTGACTCATTTTTTTGGACCAGGCAGGAGTGACTCTGCCAGAAAAATAATCTTGACATATATTTTATCGTCCTGGCTTTTCAGTGTAGTAAAGAATTGGAAAAACCTGAAATGTCTGAATTTTCCACAGAATGGAAATTCTGGTTCCTCCCTTACCCTTTAAATGAGATTGAGACTCACCTTCCTATCAGCAAAGTGGCTTCTGATTCTTCTGTTTAATTGTATAATTTTGTGTCACTCAAAAGCTGATAATAATCAGGAGGTATCTACATTAGGCATGGGCACATCTGCCTTTTTGGGAAGTTCGTATTTTGGTATGGATCCACACTTTGCTCCTGAGGACCATGGCTAGCAGACGTGAGCAAGTTTTGGAAAATAAAGCTGTGCCGTGATGATGAACATCAAATTAGATTATCCTAGAAACTGCGGGAGCGATGACGTCAGCTCATTCAGAGACGTGAGGTTCTCAGGTGCAGGCAAAAGCCAATGCTGGAGGAAGCCGTCCAGCCCCCCCAGAGCTGGGTAAAGGCAGGGTGCTTCCTGGGGTTCCCGCCCTGGAGCCGAGCTCATTGGGAAAGCCCATTTTACTGACAGCGTTACACGCCTGCACGCCTGGCCCGGAGGTGGGGGGGGCCAAGCCGCCTCGCAGGGTGAAAGCAGAGGCTAGCAGAGACGCGCCGAGGGCAGGCTGCAAGAGCCGCCAGCAGCAGATGAAGTGAGGCGGGCAGGAGCCCCGTCCCACCCGGCAGACACGCGCGGCACCGCTCTGGAAAGCTGGAACCGCGCTACAGGATACGCCCTGCAAATGTCTGCTCTGCCCAGTCCTTCAGGCAACAAGCCCGTTTCCCCACGGGGCTCAGGCTCAAACCCAGGGGCACGGGGAGGAAGCGCTCAGCAGTTGCGGCGCAGGCTTTGCCGGTGACGCTTGCAGGAGAGCACCGGACTCGGACAGGGGAAGGGCTCCAGGCCTCCACCTTACAACGGCCGTACGATGCGTATGCAATGTGTCTTCAGGTGATTACGGTCCAGAACCATCTGTACTTTAACAAGGGAAGGGCTGTGCAAGTCGGCACAATGGGAGTTTTTCCCGAAGTCGGAGTGACTAAAGGTCCTCAGAGCGCAGCGCCTGCTTTGCCCCACCGACAAAGCTCCGGGAATTAAACCGCTCGGCGCAGTTAACAGGTACAGCCGTGAAGGCTCTCGGGCGCCTTTTTACCTGCAAACAAATATGTGTGTCCTCCCCCTCCACTTAGGCAATGCAGCGCATGGTGGGTTTTATTACGGTTCTGTCACTTCACACAGTCCCGTTTTATTTCAACAATAAAAATATAGAAATATAATTAGCATCTTTGTTTTAAGGCACTGAGTTTTTAAATTACCACGTGTGACAACTGTTACGGCAGTGAAATCGTTAAAATCATGTAAATGCTTAAAACCATGTAGGCCTGGGAGATTATAGTTTCATTAGAGAAAAGGCTATAAAGTTAGACCTAGGTAATTACCTTTCCCATTAATGCTCGAAAATTCTTTGCTCCACTGAGAAGTGATTGTGGTGCATCATGCCTTCTGTGCTTTTACATTCAAACTGCAGGAGCCTTTATTTCATCAGCACAAACTGCAAGGAAACAGCGGCAGCCTTCCAGGTGTACTTTGCAAATTGGGGTTTAAATGTGGAACACATCAAATTAAAATTCAATATTAATTATTTTGTCTTGCTAGGAGCCTGAGTAGTTTAAAGCTGCAAGGGTAATTGTCTAACTCATTGTATGTGTCTACAGCGAACTTAATCATTATGTCAGCTTCCTAATAAAAGGTTATTATAGAAACAAAGATCCCAATTTTACATATGGTAGGCAAGGGAGAATTCGAAGAGCTAGTCTCCAAGGTAGACTTGAGGTTCTTGACAAATGATGCCCATGCTGTGATCAGATACTTAACAAGAAATCTCGTTATTAACTAGGCCTGTACAGATAATTAGCACTTGAGCTTCAAATTTTAAATCTGGCTTGAGATGTATAATTTATCAAAAGCCCTAGCTCGCTGTCAAAGTCCTATAATAAGGCAGTGTTATTGATGAATTGAGATTAAGAGCAGATTGAAGAGAAAATTAGGCCACTGGTTAGTCTGAAAGGTCTGATTTCAATATTTGCAGTACTAATTTGGTATTATTTTGGTAAATGGATGTGGTCCCCAAGCGCTGCATAGTATAAAAGAATAAACTCTACGTCATTATTCTAACAAAAAAAAAGTATTGTTTACTGTATGCTGAATTTTGCAGCACTAGCAGTCTGGTTAATAAGCTTCTTTACAGGATAAGTGTACCTGGTTTTATTGCATTAATTTATTATAACACATAGAGAATGCCGGGTTTTTATTCAGGCTTAGGAAATGTAGCTTCTTTGTATTAAAAATTACATTACATTAGACTAATGATGATGGAGTATGCCAATCCCTAATTTAGCTGTTTCATGTATATCTTGGAATTGACTTTCAAGCATTCTTTACATTGGAATGCAGATAAGCACCATTTTGTATATTCAAGCTACATAAAAAGAGCAATCTTTTTTAATGATCGCCGGTAGCACTTCATTGCAAGTGGCTCCAAGGAAGAAAATGAAAGAGCGAGTGTATGCAATCTATCTACAGTAAACTGCAGCTGCAAAGGTGTTAGACACACGTTCCCGACCCTTAGCATGCTAAGTCTTTTTGATACGCATAATAAAATGACATCTAGGGCAATATCTAATTTCCAGATTATGTTAAGTAAAACGTAAGTTTGGGACAAATTCTGTTTGGTTTTTCAGGGTTTAGCTCTTAGCCCAAGCACACAGACCGTATCAAAACGGCACTACGCTTTACCGCACAGCCTGTCAAATATATATCAGATGCAACCGTGTTTCACTGCCTATATCTTATACATCACATCGATATCCTCCAGCAAAATAATAACGTCAGTCGCTGCCTGTTTCCAGGAAACTTTGCGCTGACACCCCCTTGTAGCCCTTGTTACTGGCAGCAGCTCCTTCCCTCCCCGTTTCCAGCTGTCCAGCGGGGTACGCCAAGCCACAGCAGGACCTGCGGAGCGCCTGCATTCAGCGGTGGCACCGAGCCTTGCGGAGATTTGCCTCCCATATCGTGCGCTTGCAGGCAAGCGGGATTTCCAGGACCCAGCGGGGGCTCCCGGTGTTTATGCTGAGGTGGTTAGCTGGTTGGCAAATTGCTTTGGGCCAGAAACCTGTGACAGAGGAAAATGTATTGCATTAGCTTTTCTATCAATAACATCTGAGCGCTGACTTATAACACAATTGCTTTCATGCTGATCCGGGCTCCTAATTTTAATTTTAGGATTGATTGAATTTTGCAATCAGGCATCTTTGGTGATGCTGGAAAGAAAAGGCTTTTCTTCCTTCCTTAGAAATAAGCAGCTGTTAAAAATATAAGCAACAAAATAAAACCAACTTCAACCACTCTAATAAGTCATTGACAAGCATATTTACGCTGATTTGGAAAACACCTAACCCTTTTGAGATATATACATTGTCATAATTTTAAGAAGGCTTAAAATAATTTATTCCTTTAGATTTTACTCTGCTGTACATAGCGGGCTGGCATTTTGCAGGACCACGTGAGTCTCACAGGATTTTTAGTAGATTTGTAAGAGATCCAAAAAAGGAGGGTACTGCAATTCTCAGCAGACAGAAACACTAATTTATGCTTTTGAGGGGGGTTCATTCAGTTACTTCCAAGTGCTATTCACGTATTGTGGACTGATTCTGATCTCGCTCACATTGAACACACTTCTGCTGTGCATTAGTGCGATTTGAGATCGGGACACGCTCCTGGTTGAATTAAGACTTACATCAGCGTAAGAGATAAATCCGAGGAGCTTTAAGTATAATTTAAGATAAAAGTAACCAATAAGTTGCAGTTCAACTTTATTTAGAAAAATAATTTAGGAAGTAATTTATATCTTTAAATTATATTTTCAAGTGTACTCAAAGCTCAAAAATATTTAGATATTTCAGAATTTAGGAGGAAAATGAATATATATATGCGCCAAACGGAAGCATGGGGCACATCTCAAGGCTCTGTCGCTCTGGGACACTTTGGAACTCCCCAGATAAGGCTGCTTTCTAATAAGCTTAGCTACCCAATTGCCCGATTTGGAAGTCCTTTCACATGAAACATCCCTACAGCTTGTACGGGGAGCTGTGTACACAAAAGATCGGCAGTGGAACACATGTTTCTAGATTTGATGATATTCATACAGCAAATGTAATAACGATACAACACTTCTGGTGAACTGAGGTAGGAAATAGCAGCTACCAGTGATCACCGCGCAAAAGAAAAGAATGGAAATATTTAGGACATAATACCTAACATCTTACACCGCCTTATTAAAAACAAACGGGTTTGGTACTCAGGTGGTTTGTACAGCCTTCCCTATGTTCCTTTTTTAAGTGATTTGGTAGTGCTGGCGTAAAGGACGACATGTGGGCTGTATGAATAACACCACAGAAGAGACGCAGGTTTGAGGATTCCTATTGCTATAATTGCAAATAGCAACTATTTAGCCCAGTGCAGGATAATAAAAGAGGATTTTCCCAAGATACATTCCTTCAGCTAGCCCAGACCCATTCCGATGCTATAGATACTATTGTCATCCCTATGCTTTCATCAGCTGAGTTACAAAATTCCCGGAGGAGGATTTCCCGCACTTGGGTACCGCTAGAAGAAAGGCAAAGTTGTGCCTCTACTCAGTGTGTTGTAAAAACATTACCTTGGCGTTACTCGTTCGGGGTACCAAGGCAGAGGCTCCACTGCTGCCCTACGGGAAGGCCAGGCATACACCTGGGAAAAAAAAAAATAAAAATTACAAGAGAAACGTTTCTAAGGAGACACCTGAATGCTCTCGGCTGTCTGGGGGTTTTGGCGGGGCTCACCTTTGGGACTCCCCTCCGCGGCCCGGATCCTGCCAGCGGCGGGCGGAGCGGCCCCGGCCCCGGNACGAGGCAAAATAACGCATGGGTTTCCCTTAGCCTTCAAAGCCTTTCTCTCTCAGTTCGGATTCGCCAGCTATTTCTAACAGACCTAGTACTGGTACTTTAGTATTCGGGCAACAGAAGGCAGAAAAACTCATTTTGTTACAGGTGATGGTAAATAACGGTGCCGTTTTGTTACATGAACGAGACATTTGCAATCAGTTAATTTTTCAAATGCACGCAGAGTTTGGGTTCTTTCTCTTTTTTTTTTTTATTCCCCCGTTTTCTTTTTTTTTCTTTCTTTCTTTCTTTTTTTTTTTTTTAATTAAATGCTTCAGGAAGACAACTGTCCGGAAAGCTTAGGGCATTTTCCAACCGGAATACAGCTCTATAGTCTGTGACAATGTACAGTGGTTGATGAGTTAGTTCTAGAGGCTTCTGAATTTTAATGATGTTGGAGATGATATTGTGTGTCCTTCAGCTTGTTAGAGTGACACTAGCACTCCATAAATCATAATACCTGTGTATTGTAAAATCAATACAAAAGTGCTATCTCAGCGCTAAACCTTAATAAGTTTTTCAGTGCTCTAACAGCTTAAACTTTGCTGTAATGCCATTGGACCTGTAGGTTGGGATCAGAGCATGCTTAATTTGTTTTGTAATAGAGACTTTTCTTTAATGAAGGACCGATTAGTAAAGCTTTGGTTGCCACTCTGGTGATCAGTTGGCAGAACAGCCTCTGCAATTAAACTCATGTATCTCTGTCCTGAAGCAAAAAAGCAGGCTTAAACAGTCAATAAATGTTAATCCAGTCAGAACCTGTCTGTGCCTTTGAAGGCTGCCCATGAGGGGTTTTTCAAATCACATTTTTTTCATCTTGTTTTAAATATGGAGGTCCCCATAGAGCTGGTACGTAGTGTACAAGGCCTCCCACTGCTCTGTAATAAGATCTGGCATACTAACAATGTTCTGTACAGATCTGTCATCTTTAGGTTTGTTTGTCCCTACCCATCCCCACATACCTATCTGTATAGTTACTGGTTATGAAGAAAAAAAAAAAGGCAATCATCGCATTTTACATTTCCTACACAAGACTAAAAAAGCTGCTTTAAAAATCTTTGTACAAAACATATTACTATGGAAGCATATGATTTTTTTAGAAATTACAAATATCTCCACCAAACTTGTTTTCCATTATTATTTGTTTCTTTGTGTGGTGATACTCAAGGGAGGAAGTTTACACTTATGCATAAACTGCAAAGCGTACACGGGAAGTGTGGAGCTGCCAAACAACTGCCCTTAAAGCAAGCAAAAAGGAAAGTTGAACCTTGTCTAGATTGTTGTTGCTCTCTCTAGGATATGCTTCTCATGAAACGCTGCCAGATATTTATCTAATTCTTTTTTCCATTCTTTCCTGCTTACTTTCTTTTCCTATGAACAGGATAAAAAAAAAAAAAAAGAAAATTGATAACTAAAAGCAGAGGGAGGGTTAGCAGAAAGTTGGCTGATAGAGTTGGGAGGGAAACACGGGTAAAAGAAAGAGGCAATTCCCAATCTTTAAATGCTTTCCATTTGGGGAAACACAGCTTTTGCTCTGAACTTCATTTTCTTCTATTTCCCAGACTATTTTCTATCTATCCCTTTAAGCTGCACACATAGCTGTACGTAAAGCATTAACATACGTGGGCGAGTGCATTAAATTTAGCCTAATCGTAACTGGCATCCCCTTTATGTTGCTTTGTATAATTTAGTTTTTGCTCTTCATCGGGAGACTGAGAGCTTCAGATAAAAAGATGAAGAGACTTGTATGAGTCACTGGACTTGAAATGAAAATTTCCTACTGGAGAGAAAGAGAGGGAAAAGAGGGATACCAGTCTCTGCGTAAAAAGGGCCAAATTCATCATGAGCACAATGCTCTGACTTCCCTGGAGTCGCTCTGCTCCCTGCCAGTGCGACCTGGGAGGGTTCGGAGGACACGACCTGATGAGGGAAACTCCCAATGGCCCTCTGGACAACGCAACTGGTACAGCGCGATCAGGCAAGATTTCAGAGGGGCAGGCAAGAGTGCCAACACTGCCATGGGCTGTTCGCTGCTATGCCCTGGTGGCTGTCAAAATGGTGCAAACCACCCAGCTGGCTGCAGTTTAAGATGTGCCAAGGCAGTGATGGCTACGTGTAGCACTGTAGGCATTATTGTTAGCTACGTTCATATTACTTATAGATATAAACGTATACACACACCCTCTGTTTTTGCTGGGTTGCAATGATTAGGTTCTGATGAAGAATATTATGAGGTTTTTAAAATACAATATATATAATTTTTTAAAACTACCACTCTCCCTTCCAGTTTATTCAGGCCCTGCTCTATTGCGAGACCTGTCACAGGCAGTGACAGAAGTCGTGACGTAACCATCCAGCGTACGCCAGGCTGGGCCATGTTCAGCCTGAGGTACACATTTAATAATAATTTGAAGCTGAGTTTCAATAAGGAATATATTTTGTCCTATCCTTTGCTATGCTTCCCTTTTCATTATGCCAGATTCTGTCTTTGGTTTTGATCATTTAATTCAGACCAGTGTACGGTACAGGTATTTACCCTGACTTACCTCTTGTGGCACCTCTGATTTCAGCCCTCTGGATGTGTTTCCTCTAGTAGCCAGCATCATACAGCCAAGATCTAGCTTGATTTTTGTCTTCATTCACCCTCCTGTGATCTCAAAGTCAGTGGCAGCAGACTTCGGGTTCCCATTCAGTCGGGTTGTGTACAACCTTGCAGAAATCATAGAGGAGATCCTTGCAGAAATATAGAAATCACAACTGCAGTCTGCAGGCTTTGATTCACTAAAAACATGAGCAGAGCCTGGGAAGAGGTAAAAAAAGGAGTCCGATAACGTCTTTCAGATAAAATAGAACAAAGGGATTCCAAACAAGCAAAGGAGATCTTTAAATACCAGGAAGTACTTATTCAGTGCATGAAGCTATGGAGACCACCCAGTCCTAGGCAATGGCAGCACAACAGCATGGATATCGATGGCCTGAAAATCCTACTAATCCACAAAAGACATTTGTATATTATGTTCCTGACCTACAATACGTTAATTGTTGCATTTAAAAATCTTTTTTTCAAGTGGGATGTGATGATAAAGTTTTTACATTCTTTTAATTTCATTTTCCACCATTCTACCACAAAGAGCTGGGCCACGTGTACCTGACTGCACCTGGTTAGTCACGTAGTTTAGACAGCACATCTCCAAATTTAGGAAAACAGGACTTGAGCCTGCAGGCTGTTGAGTATGGCTGAAAGGGAATCAAAGGCAGCAAACACCTCTTCAAGCAAAAGGGTGCACAAGATATTTATGATCATTGATTATCTGCTAAAGCATAAAGAAATGCATACAGCATTTAAAGAGGAAGAATGTCTTCGTACTCATGAGGTCTTTAGGAAGAAAGGCAAAAGCGAGCATGAGGATGGACAGAGACTAGCTGTGGCCATGGGTGTTGACCTGGCGCTGTCGACAAAATCCCTCTAGATGTTCTCCAACGTATCTGCTCACCTAGTTCTGCATCATAATTAAGCATGAACTAACCTTGTAAGAATCTGAAGCGCGGATGAGCAAAACACCGATGTTGGTTTCTTAGCTTGGCTTGGGGAAACCAGCTTCTGACCAGATGGTCACAAAAACTGGCTGTGCATGGTCAGGGGAAGCAGCAGGATTAGAGAATGGTGCATACCCTCTCAGTTCAACAAATTAGGTTTGTTTATTTTAAGAAGTGTCTGATTACTGTGCCAGCATTTCCTTCTGGAGGACTTAGAGGTGTTCATGTAAAGATGAGTTGTCTGTACAAGCAGGGACTGGGGTGGGGAGGTGGGTTCGGAAGAGAGACACTAGGCACTAGTTTTTGTTTGCTTTCCACTAGGTGCTAGCACTTGCCGAACAGCTACTGCATAATCAGAGCCAGAGCATGACAATGATTGCAAAGGGAGAAAAATCAGAAAATCTAAACAGGACCTCAAGGTGACAAATGGAATTCAGTTTGCGCCTGGGCAAGGGGGTGTGTGTCTCCTACGCCGCCTCCACACGCTTTCCCACTCACACAGCGTTGGGATGCCTGCAGGTGTCGGTCAAAGTCACAGCAGCTTTTCAGAGCGGGGGCTACCCTCAGCAGCTGGAAGGGTTAAAGAGAAATTTGGAGTAATCCTCGCTTGAGCCACAGTGGTCTGGGCAGCCTCTGTAATTGTGAGACACTCAAAGACTCTCCCAGAAATTTAGGAGCCTTTGCCTGTTGTTTCAGTGGACTCCCAGGGTCAACCTTGGGTGGCTGCAGGAGGTGAAACTTTAAGTAGACTACGGCCTTATAAAACATCAGCAGACACATACTTGAAAGCCTAATGATCAGTTTAGCTTGGCTTAATTGGGTTTATGTGTTCAAGGATATCCTGGCAGCTACTCGTGGAGAAAATTAAAGCTGGAACAAAATTCTGCTGATCTGATGGAGAGCCTGAGCCTACCTTTGCATGAGAGCCGGCTCTCTTAGCTGACTCCTTGTACTCTGGGAGGTGGGATGAGCCCAAATATCTCGTTTGTTCATCAGCCATCAGCGCTCTTTTTGGGGTGGTGACAAAGCTCTGTGCCTGGGAAGCTGGTGAGTTGGCTCAGTGCTGCTTACTCACCCGCTTTCTCTCCCTTTCAAATCTCATCCACCCATTGCAAAAATGAGTCCATGATGAATAGAGTTTTGAATTGGCTTATAATTGGTTATTCTACTCTATAATATTAATTTTCATCTTCAACTGTTCATTGATTGAAGACTGCTGGATGAGGATTGTTAGTTTTCTTCGTGACACATATTGAAGAATGATTTGGGGAGTATGTTAGTGCATATTGATGACATTTTCCATCTCCTATGTGTTTTTAGAGTATTTCGCTTATTTGCTTCCTTGGCAGAGGCAAAGCTAGCTTCCATGGCTTCCATTTTTTATCTGTTTGCATAATCAACTATTATTAAAATATTATTAAAACTGTTAAAAATGCTAAAAAAACCCGAACACCCCAACCCAAAACCAATCAAAACATGCAACAAAATTCAAACCACATTAAAATAAGGAAGGGTCTCCTGAAGAAAAAAAGAGTCAGCTTTGCCCATCTTACCAGTCTTTCTGACTTCCTTTCAAATACTTCTGCTTCTCTCTCCATGTTGCAGTTCCCAGGTGCTTGGCAGCGTCCCGACTCCCTGCATATTTCTACAGACCACAGTGAAGCTGAAACAGAAACATTTCCAGTGAGATTATTTATGCTACTCAGTTCAATTTAAAAAATTGTGGATGTAGGTGGGTTATGCGAAGGCTTCTGAAGTAATGCACAGTGCTGACGCGTAACATGGAAATCTAGCAAAGGGTGGTTTACCACCCGCCGCTGGAAGAGGTCCCTCAGTTTGATCTGTGGAAAGGCTGGCATTGCCACTGCCGTGTGCAAAGTGGAGGAGGACACTGACGGCTTCTCCACCCCAGCTTTTAGTGGCCTGGACACTCCTGCAGCTCGGGGACACCGCTCCTCCCTTTGGGACAGCTGTTCCAAGGGACTATTGGAATACCGGTGCCCTCATGTCAGCGGCTTTTGTGGGGCCTTTTTCTGTCGAAGCTGCTTGATGTCTTTTTCATGGAGTCAGGATCGTGCTCTGTGAAATAAGTTCATCATGCAAGTGCAACAACCTGCTTTCAAACTTCCCTTGAGATGATTTAATTTAAAACAAAAAAAGCGTCGCAAGGCTGTAAAGCTTCTCACCTCAAAGCTTCATACTTTTTAACAATTAACTTGCTGCAAGAGACTGCCAAAGAAGGTAAACTGCTCATTTAAAAATTAGTTTATTTTATTATTGTCTTCCAAGAAGTGGCAAAACTAATTTTAATGAAAATTTGTATTGAGGAAACAATCAACAAACCACACACATAACCACATGCACAGCTCGACTTGCTGCTGGGGTGAACCATGGCATGCCAAGTTTCAGCCTGAAGCTAATTTTTTACAGCCAAGTTATAAAGCCCTGAAAAGGGGGTTTTATTGTGGAAATGCTGACAGAACCATAGTGGTGCTACTGGCCGCCTCTCTAATTAGTCTAAAGAATGGAAAGTTATATTTTGCAATATGTGGTAAGCACTATTGTCCCGACGTTGCTGGTTTATGCCAGAACTACAGGCTTAATTTGGTGCTACGTATTCTATTACAAGTTTGAAAGGCAAGTTTGACTCTTTCACTGTCGTGAAACTTAGTGCTTTCGGGCAGCAACCTTGATTTGTACTTCCAATTATATAAATATTAAAAGGTGCAGTTAGGATTTGGGTTTGGTGACAGTAGCAGATCCCTGCTGTGTTCACTCTACTTTGAAGAAGATGTGGAGTCCACATGGTGTTTCTTGCATGTTTTCCAGAGACTACTTTTAAATTCCCTCAATAAAAGTTACTTTTATTCCTGTTTAAGTGTTTTGTGGTAATGTTTACAGAGAAACATCCTGCCAGCAGACTAAAGTAAATAAAAGACAGGACACCAGTAACATAAAACACATCATTTTACTACTGTTCTCCCACCACCTGCACTCCCCCATCCCTGCCAGAGCTCCCTGCTCATAATTACGTCTACCTGGTCTGGCTTCCACTGGTTTCCAATTTGCAGAATACACCAAAGCTGGCAGAAGCCATTTACCCTGCCACCCTATCATTTTCTACTGCAAGGTTGCTGTAGTATCGCTGTCATCAAGCAGCTTCTGTATTTTACCATCTCTTCAGCAATAATTAGTTATTTTTTCAACTGCGACTCTGTTACTGCGCATCCCATCGGAGTGCTTACCAGCTCTTGTTGCAAGCCTGCATCCCCTACGCCAGCTACCCTACAAGCAGTAACAAAAGAGCAGTCCTTTCTCCAAAGGTAGGGGAAACGTAAGGGAAACGGACAGCTGCAATTATAAGATTACGCAATCTCGTGACATACCAAGCATATCTTAAAAACACGCATAATTATATGAAAATGAGTCGACCCACTGATTTAAATGAGACAACTATGTGATTAAGTGCTGTGCTGTGCTTTCATTTGGCTAATTTGTTTGTTTGGGTTTTTTCTCCTAATACAGTACCCATGGTGTCTTGAAAAATGTTACTCCCTTACCGGTGCTGTATAATTGCTGTTGCCGCTATTGTTAGTGTGCCGGGGCTGGGCACAGACCCGTGCATCAGGGGAGGGTTACAGTAAGGTTCTAAACACCCCTGTATATCTGATTTAAATACACTAGTATTTCTGCAAGTACCTACAAATCCTTATTACTTATTACACTGTCAGAATAAATGCTTATGTTTACACTTGAAATCAAGCCATTGCAATCCCTCTCTCCTTTTTGGATAAAACCGTGAATTCATAACAGTGCCTCCTGTTGTAGTCAACATGGTGCTATTTGGCACTACAAAGATTAATCGAGTGACAATAAGAAATTAATCTATTCTCTTTCTTCCAGTCCCTGCTTTCTACCCCCATCCATTTGCAAGGAACGCCTTTGTCTGGTGCTTGACAGTACCTGCAAAGCCTTCAACGCTGAATTTAGTATGTCTGCTGAGATTACACTAAAGGCAACAGTGGATTATTTTCTAAGTGCTAATCCTTAATGCAGAGATTTGTGCTTGTTCAGCAAAGCAAGCTCTCCATTTCCTTCCTTTTTTTGTATTTTATTTGCTGCCACCTAGGCGGGAGCAGCCTCTCAGGAACAACCTGACGGGCTGATGCGTCGCAATTTGACTCAACCAGATCTGACCCAACAAGCAGCGTTCAGAATTAGATCACGGTCTCCGCATGCATTAAGATCTACAACCTACAGTAGTTCTGTTAGTCTGCTGAGCAACCAGACTGGCTCTGATTGAAATTACCATTTTGATGCTCTGACCTTCAAATCTCTTAATAAAGCAGAAAACGACCTGTCCGCTTGTCCTTCTGGCTGTGGGGAGGCAGAGTGGCACCAGCTGAGTGAGCCAACGCAAGATTTAACTTAATCCATGCTCCCAAATACAGCATCAAGACAAGAAGGAAGAAAAAAATTTGCAGAGCCTGATCCTTATTTACAACCGGGACCACTCCCACTGCCACAAATGGGCCTTCTGCACCCCACAGAGGGTCAGTAAGGGCCCGCCGGTACCTGGCTAAACGGGCAGTAGCAAACACCTCCCGCGTCAGCTCCAGCGCCCGCGTGCACTTTAAATTCCACCGCAAATCGCGTGCTGCAACGTTCGCTCCAAACGCTTTGCGCTTAGGTAAGCACGTACAGGCTTCTGGCCACGGCTGAACAGGAGACCAGACCGGAGGAGAAGGAATGGAAATGGAGTTTCGTCAAAGGAGGAGGTGATTGTAGCAAAGGGGAAAGCTCTTTTTGGGGTTAATCTGAAGATCGCATATAGAGCAGATTGAATCAGTGATACCTGCTCCTGGGGAAGTTGTGCCCTATGACACCTGATGTGGAAGAAAAAAAACCCACCTTGTCTTTAAAAAATAAATTCTTCTTGAAGTCCTGTATCACCATTTGATGTTAAGTAGTAGATAAAAGCTACTAGTCTAGTATAAGCAAGAGAGAATCCACTGAAATTCACTGGATTATTTTATATCGGTTTACATCGAGCTAAAATTTGGTTTTGCATTTCCAGGGTAAATACAGGAAAATACCAAGACAACCGCTTTCAAGGACTGTAGATCACAAGATTCTCTTTCAACCAAGAGACAGAAAAACTATTACATCATACTATACGCAAAAAACACTGAACCAAGCAACACCCATTTCCCTGCCAGACTTGCTCACAAAAATAAGTAACCTTTCTACATTAAACTACTTATCCCAAAATTCAAAGTAAAAGGAGTAAAACAATTAGCCAAGCTCTATTGTCAAAACAAAACCAAAACCCAAACCAACCCTGGAGAAACAGTAAAAGCAAATTGAGAAGACTGGTAAAAATAAAGATGAAATGCACAGATACATGAAAAAAGGTTGTGCGCTGTATTATCCATGAAGCTGATAATTGGATCTTATTTATTAAGCATTTTCATTATTAAAACTAAAATATATTGATGTTTTTCATGAGAACTGGCAAGTACTTTTATTGCTTTGTAAAATAGTATTGAATTGTACTCTATAAATCTAATCTGTATATAGATTTTGAGGGTGTTCACTCACACATATTTATAAGCATGCATAATTAATTTTGAACTGTACAATTTCTTTTCTTCTAGCAAAAAACAAATCTCACAAATTGCAGCTGACCTGGTTTTGTTAATATAGAAATCTGTAAATTGCAACTTAATGTATCTAAATAACTTTGACCTGGAAATCTCACAAGAGCAAAACTTCACGTGAGATTTCCAGTAATTCCTGATTTCAGCCCTGTGGAAATGTGCTACAAACAGCTTTCCCATGCTATTTGCTCTTCCAGATGAAAGTAGTAAGAATAATAATCAGCATTTTTACTATAGTATATTGTCAAAGCAGATGAAAACCACGATTAAATAAGCACTGAAGAACTGTCTGAAACATTTTAGCATATCAACAAACAGCTAATCAAACTCTCTTGAACACTAAGACAGTACCTGGTTCCATCTGATTCATTTTCTGTAAGGTTTCCGCTTCTTGTAGCCGACCACACGTCAGCCCGTGATGAAGACCTGGCAGGTGCACATTCAGCCTTTCGACGTTGGATGAAACGTTACACACCATTTCCCCGGCAAAGCAGAACGTTCTGCATGGAAGAAAAATGACCCGGGAACATTAAGGGGTGCGGCAATTTGTTTGTCCCAGATGCAAAGAGCACGGCAGGTACAGATCCCAGAGGCGACATCCAGCTGGAACTTGTGATGGGTTCCGTCACACCACGCTCACAAAAGCCTCAGGGAAAGGGCTCTGGTGTGCCAATGGACACGCCATACCAGAAGGGACCACGGAAACGAAGTGTCCGATTCCTACGCATCTTACAGCCGTCGCTCTTCTCGCAGCCTACGACTACCTGGGCATGAACAGGACGGCTTCCTCCTTGCTTTGCATGAGCAGGAAGGCCAGCAGTGCCATAAGGACAGCCTGGGCATCTCCCCCACCCCTTTGCAGGGTCCCAGCCAAGGGGCTCTCCATCACCTCCTGCTCCTGCACCGCAGCATTTCTGTGCCTCCTGCCTGGGCGGCCAAAGCCTGCGTCACAGCTGGGCCGTGACCTCACCTCATCTCCGGCAACACCTCTAGGTACCGTGCGCCTGGTTTGGGTGGGAAACTGAAACTGGGGAAAAGCAATGTGTGGGGAGAGCACTGGACTCAACTGGGCTGAGTAAGGCAGCAGCTCTCCTGCAGAAACCTACCTGGGGGACGCTGGGGAGGTGGCCGGGATGTCTCCAGCTCCAGCCCTCTGCAGCTTTGGCCCCGTGGTCTGCAAGGGACCAAACCGGTGCTGTGCTGAGGCCAGCACAGAAATAAGCTGCTTTTTAAAATGCTCTGATGCTTTGTTCTTGGAGATTTATTTTCTGTTTTCAATGATATCAATCACGCATAGCAAGAGACTTTTGTGGACCCAAAATTAAAGCAAAGCAGGGTTGTTACATGCCTTTTTTTTCCTTGAAAAATTGTTTTATACCTGAGACTTCTCTCAGGAAGAGAGCGCACCATAAAAATTTTATGTGTATATTAGAATGTTAAAAGCACTGTAGTAACAAGCCCTGTGTTTTAAATAAAATATAAGTACTGAATCCCATATTAGGAGCAGTGTAGCGGAGCCTCAAAGGCTCACTTTAAAAATTAAGGACCGCTAGCTCTAAACCCAAATAAAATCCTGGGAGCTGGGAATACCAGAGGGATTAATAGCAGTGGCATCGCATACACAATGAGCTCCAGCGATCGTAGATGAGAGATTCACCCAAACACAAACAGGATTTGGAAGCCGCGCGCAGCGGCCAGCAGCACAGCGGAGTCTTCTCATCGCTGAGCGAAGCGGAGGAGATGCAGACCTCCCATCCCTCTCCCAGCTTCCCGCTAACCTCGCGTGGCTCTGCTTGTCCCTGCCCCACCACTGACCCTGTGTCCAGCCCCAAAAGACTCTCCTTACTCTCCCAGGGCCCCACGCAGGCAGGAGGGGCTGCTGCACCCCGGCAGCCCACAGCCTCTTCTCGGCTCTGTCTTCTTCCATCGCCTCCACAGCGCTTTGCGTCAGATCCCTTCGGGATGGTGCAGCTGGATCCCTGCAGGGGGAAAGGCAAGAATTGGCGCTGGCTGCCGTACGCGCGTGCCACTGGCACCGTGTCGCTCCGAAGCAAGGCTGCGGGTTTTACTGGTGCTGCCCTGGGTTTGTGCTTGTGTATCTGAGGTCAAAATTTGACGCGAGCGAACCTCCAAGCGAGCTATGCATAGAAATATTAAGAATTGCTCTCTATTAAGTCTCACCAGTAAGAATTTAGCTCACTTTTTACAACTGGACTGCATATTACCCGGTGTACTGGTACCTACAGCCTGACTCTCCCAGCTTACCCTTCCTCTGTCACCCATCCCTCTGCAAAAGAAGTGCTAAGTGGATCTAGAAGCACACCCTTCTAATCTGATAGGCTTTTATCTCCATTGTGTATTGTCTCTCCACAAGCACAAACCACAAAAATTTTAGGGAGTCGCGATTCCATGGAATACATATTTAGTACTACATAACACTGCTTATGCTGAGTGATACGATAACTGTTCTGGTCCTTTGTTAATCAACAGGCAAAGAACAACAGACAAAATATGCTTCAATAAGCAGAAAATTAATTACCCAAAAATGAGTAAGAAGAAGAAAATACTTAGCACTATGCTTTCCTTCTGTTCCTTTTGTTAAAATTTTAATGACACTTTCCAAATGTCTGAAACATTTACGGAAAACATGGGAAGCTATAATCTGCATACTTTCCTTTTAGGGCTCTTTAACACATCTTCTAAGAAGTCCCAGAGACGTTAGCCAACCCATTATGTGTAATGAATCTTGGCATGAAACTACAGCACAGTAGCAGCTACACATGAAGCAGCCTATACCATAAATTATCTCAAATACAAACCAAATTCCCATTGTTTATCATGTATATAAAGCACCAGTGTTCAAGATTCCCTCCAGAAGTGCTGGACTGTGTGTAATATTACTCATAGCATAACAAGGTCTAGTTCTGTCATTGCAATTGCTTCTTTCCTCAGATGATAAAGTGCAGACATGTAGCAATAGGAAGGCTGTCCAAAGAAATAAAAATATCAACAGGTTTAACAAAAAGTCTGGGGCAACTGGGTGAAGAGGTAAGTGCCACTGCAGATCTTTTTGAGGCATTTAATTAAGTCACCAAGGCTGACTGAAGTTCTTCGCTGGTGCAGCACAGCATACCCCTGCTGACCTCAACGCTGAGAATGCGTTAAGAGTAACTCAGGATCAGAATATAGCAGAGAACGTTGAAATACCACCATTCTGCTTGGAAATATATCACAAGCAATACTACTTAGGACCAATATCCAGCTGCCTGTGCTGTCTCCAGGAAGGAATCCATACCTGTGTCTCTGGGACGCTGCTAAATCTGGCTATGAGAACAGCCCATTTTAGCACAGCCCCACCTGCCTCAGCTATGCAGAAATCATCCCACCACGGATCAAAATCTCCAGGAATCAGGGCAGAGGCCTGGAAGCCATAGAAATGCAGAAGCAGAGAGGTTGCTGAACAGCGAGCTTCTGCCTTGGGTCCCACAGACATGTATTTTTCAGGCAGGCAGTGCCGATAGGGTGCTCTGCCAGAAGTTTAGCTATGGTTTGTCAATGTATTTGCTTCAAAATACAATGGAGACCTCATCCTGTATGCGTTGCGCTTTCACATCAAATATTATTGGTTTGGTGGTGTCTTTCCGATTTATTTCAGCAATCCAGGTTTCTCCGCTTTTTTAAACAATTCGGCTAGAAAACTGTAGGTTAGGTGATTTTCCCTAATCACCTAAGGTACAAGGTTATGCAGTGCAATCAAAATTGCATAGTCTTCCCAATGTGATCTTGAGATAGAGTTCACTCAACTCAGGAACAAGATCTCCCTTTGCTGGGAATGAGGTGAAAACAATGTTATTTGAGAAACGTATGACCCTACAATTATAACCTTTGCTGCCCTGACGTGCTCAGAGTTTTACGCTGTGGATGCACGTTACACTTTTGATGACTGAAGAGTCAACCAGAGACACTGGATGCGAAACCTGCCACCAGCGTAGGCGGCTCCTCTAGAAGTCAGTCCTACAGTGCAAGGAAAATGGAAGCATTTCTTTATCAGGTTGCTTGAGAGAGAAAATTGTCATTAATTGAAAACTATTGGAGGTTTGCGATGTTGCAAACAATTCCCAGAGAGGAAAATATCAGTACATAGTCAGAAAAAAGTTGCTGAAAGGTATAAGCTACCTGTTGAAGGTTTCTGCAACACATACCTGCCATCCCACTGGAGGGGGAATGAGTGAAGGGCTGTGGGGTGGTTTTAGCTGCCCGCCGGGTTAAACCTTTACAATCTCCTAGTATCTATCATCTGTTTACACACACACACATATGGCAGCCCGTTATAATTTAATTACAGTCAAATTTGAGCACCTGCAACATCCTTTTCATTATTGTATGTATATTTTTTTTCTTTTTGCTAATAATTCTTTTGTATGATCGGTGCCAACTGTTAAAAATAATCCCATAGAGCAACAATGTATGAAGCAGAAGCAGCAAACAGGAACACAGAAAATTTTAAATATTTCCACAAGACCCATGCCACTTGGGTATCTGTTACCTCATGTAGCTGAAAGATCCTGCTAGAATTTGTGTATAAGCCGTGTTAGTTTTCTGTACATAACAGCAAGTTTCTGGATCTTGTTAGCTCAGGGCAAAAAGTCATGCTTTGGAGCAGTTGCCCCAGCAGGAGGATAAAAGATGATGGTTGGTAATTACATCAGTTTTGCACTGTTGAGCAGATGTTCTTGCGGATAGATTTTGGCTGGCATTTACAGAACATCGCTAGTGAATCTCATGATAACGTTGGAGGAATGCTGCTACAAGTGGATGGAGCTGCATGCTTGTAATAAACAGATTATGAACAGAAGAAATAAATGAAAAGAAACAAATGAAAAGCGTACCAGCTAAACTACGTCAAAACCTGGGGTTTGTTTTTTAAAAAGAGTTGTATTTAATCTTGAATAACCTGAATGGGGGCCAGGGGATTTAGAACTTAGCTTAATAAACTATACATGGTACCAGTTTTCAGTATCCAGAGAGGATGTAATAGTCTTCTTAGGGCCAAAATTAGAGAAATGGAAGGAGGTTCAGGGCTGAGGGGCAGCACAGTAATAGAAAGCTAAGAATACCCCTTACCTGCGTATGACTGACAGCAGTTGGAAGAAAATTGGACAGCAACCAAAAGTACAAGGTAAAATTTGTTAGAAAGAAAACCCAGCTCAACTCCTGTGATTGAATTTGTAGTGATAGATGCAATGTAGTGGGGGAAAAAAAGATTGCACTTACATCTTTATAGGCAATTCCAAATGTTTAAAAATATTAACTAATTGTTTACCAACATTGTTAAGCCCTGGGACGGAGAGGCATTATTTCCTTCACTATATGACTAGAAAATGACTTCCTTAAGCCCACACAGAAACTCAGCTGCAAAAACATAATCGTGGCTCAAGATCTCTCACTCTCAACCCTGTGTTCAGCCTCTAGATCGGTTTCTGATCAGGTCCTCTTGCAGGTGTTAAGCTCAACATAAAAGGCAGAATGGTGAAAACATGCCACAATCTGGGAAATTCTCAGTATTTCTACAAAACAAGCTCCTGAAACCTGAATGCTTTTTTAAATCAGCCAATTCAATGTTTAACTTTCTATACATTTTTGTACATTAAATAATGGAAATATGATATCACAACTGGACCTGGACCCTGTGCCATGGGCTGACAGCCTGTCTGTTAATAGAAGGATTTATCCCCAAGAAGTGTTTTAAAAACAGGGCATTTACAATTAGATTAGAATCCATTCCCCTTCATTTTAGCTATCCACACGAACGCTGACTTTCAAAATCCCCTCTTTCTTGCACTGGGAAGATGATGCTAAAAAAAGCGACAAACTTGTCCCTACTGGCAGGCAGCAGCTTGCAGAATTAGATGTGGGTGCTCTGCTCGCCCCTTTCCCGAACAGGGCATCAGACACTGCACAAAGCATCAGGTGAAGTTTCCCGTGCAATGCCAAGGATGTTGGGAGTAATAAAACAGACCGTGTTGTTACCATATGCTTTGCTTTTAGATCTTGGTTCCAAAGGGGAAAATTTGGTCCAATAGCCAAATTGCAATAAATTGCGGAGATTTCTTAAGGCATTCAGGGCTAGCGCATGCCTTGACTCCAGCTAAGGGTGTTTATTATACTCATTCCAAGACTGAATCTTGCTGCACTACTTCAGCGAAGCTACTGGTGTGCCTGTCATGCAAAATATCTGAATAAGATGACTAGAGCAAGGTTGCTAGGAAGAGACAGTATCCAGAATGAGGAGGGACAAATCAGCATGCATTTACATATTAAAAATTTGAATTCTAAAAAGTAGATTAGAAATAAACCCAAAACACCCCTCTCAGATTATCTGCTTCTATTTTCTTTCTCCCAGTTGTGAACTGAACTAGCAGACAAAATGGCTGAGGAGGGCATTGCCCCAGGGCCCACAGG
This sequence comes from Aramus guarauna, assembly GCA_013400195.1. NCBI lineage: Eukaryota > Metazoa > Chordata > Aves > Gruiformes > Aramidae > Aramus > Aramus guarauna. The sequence continues at coordinate 1,488,879 of VXBL01005128.1, forward strand.
GGGACTGTGCTGATGCAGAGGGCTCTGGTCAATGCAGGTTTCTAGAAGAAGAAAGCAAGCAGCCCATGAGAGTCCCAGAGCCCACACCGCTGAATCAGACGCACATTGCCACCTACTACTTCTGTCCCGCTGTTGGAGCTCCTTTGACTCTCTCTCTGAGGGGTGTAGGCATCTTCTGTAGTGCTCAGCTCTCTACGGTCTTTGTGCGTGCATCTCATAGCGCCAAGAAGGCCGTGCGGTCTTGCTGTGAAATACTTCTCATGGATTTCCAAGCACAGTCTTGGAGGAAAGCAATCTGTAGTATCACTGCTCACAACATGTATTTTCCTAAACACCTGGAAGAACAGAGAAAGTATTTTCTTTCAAGCTTACACTCATGTAATAAACATTTTTTTTCCCTAACGTTTGACTCTTCTACCTAGAGCATAATTTCTGTCTTGTGAGCAAAGCGTATAGTTAGCCTTTGCAGATGTAAAACACAAAAAGGAATGCAGCAATTCACATGAGTATGTCCTAACACTGCTGTGGCTTTCTCGTGGTCTCTCCTGCCCACTGGCGATTTGAGCTCATTCTCTGTCTTGTGTCCTTTCAATCCTCTTCAAAAGCACTGAAGTGCAACTGGTTTGGTTTTCCTGGGAATCTGCAGAAAAAGAAAAAGAGGAAATGCAGTTCAGGGGTAACATTTTGGGTGCCACATGGAAAGGCACCTCAAGGAAAACAAGAGGATAAAGAACAAACACCAAAAAAAAGGAGGGTAAAGGGAAGGCTGAAGATACCTTGCTTTGAAAAGATAAAATGAGATCACCTTGGTTATGATGTGATCCACAGAAATATCATGTGTTCCTGACCTTTTTTGAAGAAACAGTGCTCGATATACCATACCATCGCCTATATCCGTAATAAATCAAGTGACAGAAAAACAAATGTCACTTATTAGAACATTGAGGTTTACTGTTCAAGTGATTAACTGAGAATCATTTGTATGATTAAATGCTGGAAAATAATTTGCTTTCACTGTGAACCTATAGCATAGATCTCATTACACAGAAGTGCTGCATATTAGTTGAAGCAAATTAACATTCAAAGACTTTCTGGAGTGGCTGCTAATCACAGGCTGTTAATTACTGTCATTACATTCGACTGCTGAGGAGACTAACGGAGGAATCATTCTCATGATCTTGGTATTTGAAAGTGATCTTCACCAATAAAAACACGTCAGACATACAGAAATTGCAAATTGCTGAATTTGCTGATGCAGTTGAAAATTCTGCTGACTATAAGTACCCATCTGGTGATAGATGCATTCTTGACACAGTTTTAGTGTTTGGACTTAGGAAATAATGAGTATCAATGTCCTAGCTAGGGAATATGCAAAGATGAAGGAGCCCTTTGTATCCTTAATTAAGGAAAGTAGTAGCAGAGCTCGTTCACAGATAAGTGACTGTACATAATAATCATGTATTTATGTGAGGGACTGTTATGCTATATTACTATAGCAGCAATTAGGTTTTCACAAAGTAGTTTTAATAAAAGGCATACTTACATAATAAATAAACAACTAATTTCCATGGCAGATTAATTATACACAGCTTAAAATGGTCACCACGCTAAGTGAAACCTATAGAGGCAAATTCTTACAAATGCAAATGTACGACTACACACTTACAAGTGAATTTACTTGTAAACCAGGGACACACACAAACACGAATTTCAGGATAGGTACCTCTGTAAAAAGGAGGCTCGTACATGATTTTTGCGTGAAAAAAGGATCCAAGCTTTCTGTACTTGAAGGACTTGGTAGGCCAGCCTAGAAACAGTCTTACCAAGAGAGGAGAGGGCTCTCTTGAAGATGTCAGACCCCCGCTGGGAGACCTGTAACCTGAAGATGTGAGAGATCTTTCCTACAGGGTCTTCTAACATGATCTTTTCTTAGCTTGGTCTTTAGCTTACAGTAGAAAAAACAGGGAGGGGCTAGCTCTACTTCCATCTGCGTGGGTGGGCAAAGCAAAAACCAAACAGCATTAACATGCTTTCTCTGATACAGGATAGGCCTACAGAATTTAGAATTAATACATTGTCTATATATGTTTTCACATAACTATAAATTATATTCAAAACGTTGCGATGACATAGCAAAGCCAGATGCTGTAGTATATTAATGATTTGTAAAAATAAGGTTTAACTCTTTTTCGGTTCATGAATTATCTGTAAACAGACAACCATCTTCTTGAGTATATCCATTATTAGAAGTGATTGTACTATAACATAAGGAAATAATTCTTGATTAGTTGCTCATTCATAAAATAATTTGCTGCAGGTACTCTATATTCCAGTTGATGGCATGCTGTAAAAGCCAACGGGCTTTTCCAGACAGAAGAAGGGTTACTGCTGTTCTGAGAAGATGATCACCTAGAGACAACATATTGAGAGTTTTGCATGCAACAAGTGTTTAGACATTCAAAACCTCAATTACATTTCAAAGAAATGCAATCTCTTGTTGAGTGTTATCAGTAACCTTCACAGGAGGGGGTGCCTTGGGAATGAAGGCTTACAAAAAATGCATGCCAAAGCAGTATATAAATTCACTAAGTCCTCCTTCAGAGTAAATTAATGTTCTGTACTGTCCATGCCCTACGGATGGACAAATATAAACTAAGATCCAAATCCTGCCTTTGAATGTGCACATGGAACTCCTGTTGCGGCCCAGTTAAATAAATGCTATGTATTTTCTGTAATTGAGTTGCAATTTCTTCAAAGAGATTCTTTGAAATTATTCTTACTTTCCTGGCTACAAGGGAAACCCTCTACTTCACCAACAAACGGTGTGCTCAGCTTGAAAGTTGAGATAACTTAGCTACTTTGAGGTGGTGGTGGTGTTCTGTGGGGTTTTTTGTTTGTGTCCCCTACCCCCCATATATTTGGAGCAATGGGTAAATAGTAACTTTCAACTCATCTCAGTGGAGAAAGGTCAGGCGACTTTGGAGTGATTTGACACTGCACCTGAAGTACTTTATTATGTAGCAAATTTATGAAATGTGGGAATCTGCATCTTTTATGACAGTTCTAGTAGGCATTGTAAGCCTTGCTGTGGGACATAGGTAACTGAACCCACCTTAGCCTGATACAAGCCAGTACAACTTAGCTAAAGCCCATGAGGATCTTGGAGTCACATGTGCAGTTTGGCCTGTAGAGATGACACTACCTATATTACCAAAATAAACTTATTGAAGTAAAAAAAAAAAAAAAAAAAAAAAAAAAAAAAAAAAAAAAGAAAAAAAAAAAAAAAT
>VXBL01005128.1:1492272-1502272 GCA_013400195.1 Aramus guarauna
AAAAAAAAAAAAAAAAAAGAAAAGGAGAGAACACAAGATAGATATTGACACTTTTTTTTCAAATTCTTTATAAGCTGAGGATTAGCTGTGACTACTTAGTTCCTCCTAAGGAAGTCTGAATTACCTGTCCTTGGCAGGCTATGCATTGATGACAACATCAATCCATTGTATTTATTATAGCTATGAACAACAGCTCTGAATCATCAAACTTTTGGGGCTTACACCACCGCTACAGCACTACTTTGATTTAAAAAAAAAAAAAAACCCAAACCCACAGAAAATGCTCTGCAAAGGATTTTTTTTTCCCATATGTTCATTGGACTAGTGCTTTTGAGGTGCACTAAGTCACTATTAGGCATGTTAAAAATATTGATTGCATCTTCAGACAAAAAAGTGACAGTTTTAAGCAACATTTTTCCAGTTCTTGGGCAGCTCTGTCTGCTAAGTTTATGGATTTGCCTTTGTACATCACCATTATGTTTCAAAGTGGAATGCAAAGGCATAGGTAAGCGAGGCATGAAGTCATTACATCGCAAACCCCATCCCTTTAGCATTTCGGGTGAAAATAAAAGCAGCGTAAGAGTCTTCTGCCACGCTCTTTTTCCCTTCTGGAGACCTCCCACAGACCTCATCCTGAAAGGTATGGGAAAGGGAGAACTTTCCACCTGCCAAAGTCTCCTACAAGTTTACAACACAACTGACTGTGAGAAGTCTCCAAAGCCCCGGTGTGGGGTTTCCCTCTCCTTAACCTTTCCTGCAGGATTTCCTATAGCAACGAGGATTTGGACCACACAAGTTTGGTAGGATTTCGTTGCTGCTGCCACCAGCATTTAGTGCTGCTAAGTAGATGCAACAGAGTTTGGTTATAAAATCACAAACGTGGGGGAGGCTTAAAGCGTTCCCCTAATCCCACTCCTCCTGCACAGAAGCCACGTCACGTTTAGTTACAACTATGTCTACACAGCTTCTGTAGTGGTGACCCCTGAGAATCCAGAGACTATTTCAAGGCCTGCAAGAGGCAGCAAAGACAAGCAAGCTGTTTTATCAGCGAACTATATTTACTCCATGAGGGTCCACACTTCTATCAGGTGATGAAGCCTTATAAAAATTGCCAAATGTTGGAAGTTACTGCTCTTGATCATCCCTGAGAGATGTTTGTGTCTCCTTTTCAGAAATCTTCTTCTGAGAAAAACTCCTACACAGCCAAGTTTACTGTTTTACTGTGCCTGGAGCTGTAAATTTTTTCCCCTAATATTTAAACTTTCTCTGTACAAATGAAATACAAGATCTTTTTCTACTATCTAACCAGACATTATATATTCTGTACTAGTGCTTCCAATTTCTTCATCATAAGAGTAATTATCTTTTTTATTCTTTTTTTGAGACAGGTAGTCAAAAATTTTCATTACATTCTCCCCATTCTTAGTGTTTCCTTTCTTTGGTTACATTGCCATTACTGGCAGAAACAAGATCAAGCTGCATTAATTCATAGTTGCTGCAGAGTTCAGTAATCTGAAATATCCACTGAGATTTTCTGCCACCACAGAAGATGATGCTCCATACACCTAAGCTGTCCCAGCTATATTTTTCAGTGGGAGGTGCCTGTGGCAATCACACTCCCTCTTGGGATGGGAGTTACCTTTGGTCCCACTTACCGATGTATTTTCTATCTGCTCTCAAATCTCCAGCTCATGTTTCAAACCAGGCTCCTCACATGGAGACACAAACCAGCTGGTCCCTTCACAGCTGCCCCGACCGAAGAATTGTCTGCCTGTGACCACAGGGGTGGCACTGGGGCATCTGTATGTAATCAAGACGAGCTGGTCTCATCAAAACGCCCAGTAGTGACTCAGCTTACTCAAACTGAATCTTAACCGTTTCACCCAACTAAACTAACCCATCTTCTTGCCTACAGCTCTGCTGCAGGCTGCCTGTGCTCTGCAAAGCTTTGTCCTTACTAAAGATCTAGCAGGGACAATGACCTTTCCAGGGTGGTGGAGCTACGGTCAATCAGCCCAATATATGCCTTGTCACCATGGCACATGACATTTAAAGAAACCAACTTTGCTGTCCTTTTGATCCACCCTTTATTTGCATGGAAATTGTGTCCAGTTAACATACCTTGTATATCAAATCAACAAAGTACCCAATAATGCTTAAAACGCAGCAACTTTCTTCTTAAACATTAAATTGTGTATTCTTCAAATGCCCATCAGATTAACTGCAAATTAAATGGAAAGTTTCAAGCTGTAGAACCTGAAATATATTTGCATATGTTAAATGGTTTCTTGATCGCATTGGAATCTCCACTGGAGTGGTCTCCTCACAGAGTTCAAGCAATTAAGCACTATTTCTTTCTGCATAACCATAAGTTACATGTCCTTTTGGTTAAACGTGATTTTTGTGGGATGTAGTTATCCAGATTGTTCTCAGTAATAAATCTGCTCCTGCATAATTGATTAAATAACTGTTTGCCAGTTCATCTTGTTAAAATATGTTTGTTCGTTTTTATAAGCGTGGATGACCTTGGAGAACAGGAGCCAGGAAGAGGGTAACAACATGACAGCCAAACCCACGTACCGAAGGGACCTGCCTCATGCAATCCTTGCGTGGCATGCAAAACCCTGCCCGGAAAACACGGAGATGTCTCCCAGGAAAAGCTTTCAGCAGGGACCCCAGATAGAGCTGTTCGAGGGCTGCAGAGCAGGCAGGCAGCCGCAAACACACAAGAAACACTCGGGCCAGCTCAGGGCACTTTCTGAACATACAAATCAATGGCAATTAAAGCAGATTATGAAAAAGCAATAGTAGATAGTTGAGTCTTTATGTGATTTAAGTGAGCTAAAGGTGCAGGGCCAGATTCTTCCCACGTGCTGGTGGCTTAGAGATTCCTGGTAGCTCTAAGGAGACAGTCTCTCATTTCCTGGGGACCTCTGAACCTGTTCCTGATGGGAGATCGCAGAATGACTGGGGCAGGGGGGTGTTTCTATGATTGAGACTCCTTCGGTGCTGCAGACGCAGTAACTCAACTGCCCATGCTCAGACAAGACATATTGCTGCAGCGACTCTTCTAGTTTTTTAGGATACTTTGGGTCAGCTTTAATGTGTCTTTGATTAGCCTTTTTCTGAAAATGATCTTACAAGAATCCAAAGGCCACAAGCATTGCCTGAAAGTATAAACTGGGTTCGGGCAGATGTCCACCTGTACCTGCACTTCCTCTTCAACAGCTCTGGCTGTTTAGGAAGAGAATGTGAAATATAAGATACCTGCAGAGTTAATTTTTCCTCAGCTATATTAACCTGTTTCCAGTAATCAGCTATTCATGGACTCACTGTAGTCAGTGTTTTCTCTGGATCACATTATTTAATAATTACCAAATTGCTCAAAAATCTATGAATTTTGTCTAATCACTTTTAAAAGTCATTTCTAATTTTGGCCTTAAGGATGTCCTGTGGCAAGGCGTTCCTCAGCACCACTGCTATTGGTACTTGACAGGGCTCTGCCAGTCCAGAGCCTGACCCATTGACTTGAAGGAATCTTGCTTGAAATCCAACCAGAAGAACAGAGAACAGTAACAGCCCTAGAGAACCTATCGTATGAGAGCGGTGTATTTAAGAGACATGATTTGCATAAAGAGCTAAAAATAACCAGACAGGTTGCAGAGGGTTTCCAGTGGAAGAATTATATGTACACTTTAGGAAGTAAGAGAAGTGAGTTTTCACATTTATGAAGGAACACAACTGTGCAAAGCCAGGTATAAAAGCAAATAAAGTTAAAGGTTCCCTGCTGCAACATGGCAAAATTAGTGAAGCGCTTTCAGCACAGAAATAATGAACATGCTCAGGGCTTTTGGCTGCAAGGAGAATTCTGGTTCTGGAGGTCTGCACAAGCTGGAAATGTTTGAAGACTATCACAGGGAAAATGAATTGCAATTAACCAGTTAGAGACTATTTTAAAGCAAAAAAAGGTCTGAACAGTTCCATAAAGATACTGAAAGAAAGCTTGAGGATGACAGGGTAGGCGACAATCTGAAGAGATGGCTACTATGAGATGCTAAAAAGAATTTCACAATAAATCAAGTCCTCAACTGGATATTTGAACTAACAGCATCTTTCTAAACATAAACTCAGGAAATTGAAATAGCAGAAATAACCTACAAATCAAATAGATATAGTGGGGGGGTGGGGGGGTGTTATTGCTGCCTATTCCAGTCAATAACTACTCCCTCTTATCAGTGATCAAATTATTTAGCAATGCAAATGGTGACATTAAGGAGCCAACGCAACTGGAGGGATGCTGCGATCACTAACAGCAACATCATTTTCCACTGGTACACAGAATTGCAAACCTGAGAAAGCACCATGCCACAAAAGAGAAAGCTGATCTGATTGTTTTTTTTTTCTTTTTTTGTGCGTGTGTGTGAGAGTATTTAATCACTGAGGCGAAAACTTATGAAAGAACCAACGTTATATCAAAACAGCATGGGCAAGGCATCACGGATTAGGAACTGGAGTTACATACACTGTAGGTCAGTACAGAACTACCAGCAACTGATGCTAGGAGAACTCAGAAATCAAGTGGGAGTACACAGGCTCAAGTACGCTGTTTTAAGTACCCAATTGCCCCGAGTATCCTCTACAAACAAGGATTTCTAGAAACTGGCAGTCTACCACACTCAGTATCACAACAGAGAAATATACCTGTACATGGAAATGAGAGGAAGACCTTCGTTGCTAAGAAAGGAGCCCAGGCCCCTAAATTACCCAAACTGCAGAGCTAAGTGACAACGGGTCTGAACTGCAGCGGCAGCTGGGAATGGTGGGAGAGAAAGAGGCCAAAGCACGGGACAAAGGCAAATACAAGTTTAGAGGACGCAGCAACAGTTTGTCAACATCTCTGTCAACTTTTCAAGATGTAATTCTTCATCTTCATAATGAGAAGCAACCTCAACGCATGGCATTTTCTCTGTGGTGGGCTCACTCTTTCTCCCCAAATACTTCAACGACCCTTAGTCTGTCACTGGAAAGCTACCAATCTGTCAGTCACAACCTCTGATATCTCACCAGTAATTCTTCCTCTTGCTTTCCAAAAGCAATTGCTGCATGCGCACCCCTCGCAGCAAATCAATCTCCGCATCCTGCCAGATCACCGACTGTTTTCAGCGCCTCCCAGCCCAGCTCCCTCCTCCCACGCCACCCCTCCGCTCACCGGCAACAGCCTTCAGGAGTCCTCTTTGCTGGCGCTGCTTTACTCTTAGGCTCTCAGACGGAGCTTAACAAAGCTTTTCAGCTGCTACTCTGCAGTCTTAACAGCATTCTTCCCCGTCCAGTGCCATGCAAAAGACAGAAAACGCACAACTTCGATGCCAGTGTGAAGAATGACATTTCAAAGAAGTCTATAGCAGATATTTGTATGACAGATACCTCACAGTTGTTCAGAAATCTCCTTTACTATATGGTGTAATTATAGCATTTTTATGGAATTATTAGGAACAATTCCATATAGTTTTGCTGCCTGCAGAGTGCAGCAAAAACCACACTGTCTGAATCTGAGTTGGGCTAGTCCTTGCTCACTTCCATAATCTGTGGCCACCTCAAGCAGTGAGAAATTGGCTCACCTGATCCCACCAGCTGTTTTCCCTTCATCTTAACTCATCCTTGTGAGCCGACGTGCTAGACAAAGCAGCGATCCCCACCCACCTGCAAAGCAGCGAGAATAGCTTAATCCAACGGATAGATGTCAGCGTGCTTTGTAAAGAAGGGCTGCCTAATTGGAGGGGGAATCCACATCGCAGAGAGCGGAGGACACTTGCCCACAGCCGTGCAGGTGACAGTGGCACAGCTAAGCCCAGACCCCACACCTCCAGACTTCGCCCACAGGTCTTCCCCGGGACATCAAAGTGCAGCGCTGGGTTTGTTTTCTTTCACCTCCCCAATGCAAGTATGTGAATAAGGTGACAGCAACAGGGAAGTACAAGGGAGTTTTCTAGCTCCTTATTAATCTTGATGCACGTTTAAAGTAACAGTCTCACCATATACATGCAAAATCTAGAAAACATACAACTAGTAAATTCAGGACAATGTAAAGAGCACAAATACTCTTATTTGAAAGAGGTCACATTGCATTTATCAAGATTACTTCAGTATTTGGAGCTTTTGTCTAACTATTCTGCTTGCTCTCTTCTTGCCCCAGTAATTCTTATGAATACGTGTGTGCACGTGTGGGGTATGCCGTTTCAGTCGTCTTCTTACTACAGTAGGTAACATCACAAATATGTGCCCCTTCCAAAATCAGAAAGCTGTGCATGGTACCTCTTCTGCTTTGAATGTAGGTCTGCAGCATGGAGCAGGTAAATGTTGTTTTCTGGTAGGAGCAGTATTTTTCCCGTGGCTGTGTGCTGCTGGAATGTTTATCTTTGCTCGAGTTGCCGGGCTATTGCAAAGCTACTTGAAATGATTCATGGGTCTGACAGATGTCTGGTACAGCTGGATGTGTCCTTGATTATCCCAAAAGTCTGGACAACGTTGTCATTCACCATTGCCCAAATTATCTCTGTATTGACTGCAGAAGCCTTTGTGACAGTACGGTAATGGCTAATTACCCAGGATACCTTTGATACTTACTTTATAGTGGTTTAGAAGAGTTTAAAAAAAAAGAGAGAGAAAGAATTGGAGCAAAAGCATACCAGTGAAAGTTACACTCTTATATGTTCCAAACCAATATATGCTTTAGCCTACACGAGGCTATGCTGCATGGACTAATTAAATCCAGGCTGTCCTTTTAAAATGGACAGATTTCCAGCAAAATATATACGGAGAAAACGTAAAGAATCCTGACAATGATAAATCATGGACAATAGAAGGAGCTATTAGCCAGGAGAGAATTGTATGTACAGCATTCTTGGAAAAAAAGATGATGAGCAGCCATTTGCGTTCTTTATATGTTGCTGGAAAAATAACATGTTCTGCTTAGCAGATAACAAAGAGCGGCATGCGTAGCAATGCTAAATATGTATATGGCTATCTCATAAAACTGCCGGTAAGGAGGTATGAAAGCAGAGATCTCCTTTTCCCGTGATATCAATTAATGCCTTTTAAAAAAATACAGTTTCTGCAAAGTAGAAATATACTAAGAAAAGGGGTGAAAGAAGATAGGGTACAAAAATCTCATTTTAGTCAAGACGAGGTCTTAATGACAGCTCAGGTGAAAATTACAGCAAATCTCTGCTTTTTAGGGCTGCGTCTCTCCTCATGGTTCAGCCTAGGTCCAGACTAGAAAAGCACTCATCAACCTTTCCCCCCGCCGAGTTTCAAACAATTCAGAAATTGTCCAAGACCCACAATGGCAGGTTGTTCCTATGAAGTCAGCGATGACATTCTCATTGGCTTCAGTGGAGGAAGGATTTACTTTCCAGAACCAAACCTTCCAGTTCAGGCCTACGTGCCACGTATACTGGCTTGGAAGATGCCACCCCGGTGCCTTCTGCAGTGGTGAACAGCTGATTCAGCACAGACACAGAATTAGAGTTCAGTGACCCAAACACATCTGCCTGAGTGATACCAGCAGAGAGAACAGAGAAAGAAAGGTCACACTTCTGATCCTGTGTTCATCTTGCTTATTATTTACACTTGCTACCTCAGTGTGAATAATGTATTTGTTAGAAGGTGATGAATGATTGGCCAGAACATTTGGATGTCACTGCAGATAAAAATAATAACTCTAACTCAGAAATGAATAGTCCAGCCTCAGTGAATTAAACACTTAGAAAAAGTTGCCTCTTCCTTGTTTGTCAGGTCCTTCAAAGAGCTTGCATGATTTGCAGGTATATCTGCTATATGAAGTAATCCACTAAAATACATGTATTCATTTAAAAAATTATAAATAGAATGTTTGTTTTTTAAAATACAAGGCTTATCCATTCATCTTATTTGGGTAGAAGATCACATGCTGTTATTTACATTTCTCACTATGGTGGCATAATTTTTACAATCAGGATTCTGCTACTGTTACTTAAATTTCAAAATTTTTTCTTTTTGTGACTCAATTTCCTCAACTTTCACTAACAGCAGAAGAATGTCTATTTGTCAATCTACTACAATAGCTGTAAAAATTAAGAAACAAGAATTCACTGGAGGAACTAACCACAGAATCATGAGAAAATATTCTCTATCTCTTTGCACGGTTATGACATTGCAAATGGAAAGACAACATATTTAATATGGAGCAAAACTGAAACATCTTTTCTAGTCCCATTGCTCAAGCTTCTGGGGGCTCAGCTGCAATTGGCATGCAGACAAATTAAATGTCCAGTTCTTGCAGTGTGAATTAAATCCGGACTGCTGCAAAATCTTGCAAAACTAAGTATGTTACAAGGCAGGACAAATGTTGGGTAGAGTAGCCCCACCAGTTCTATGCAGCAAGGTGTGTGTCAGCTAAGGATCTGCCCTGACAACACATATTTGAAACTTATAATAAGCATTAGAAAGGTTCAGTTAGAATAAAACAATCTAATCCAAATAATCACTTGTGTTGATTTTGGTTTTAATTTTGTAGCACGTCAATACCTTGAAGACATACAGGGGGGCTAAGCGTATAAATGAAAACTATCAGGGAAATTCCAAATAAAAATTCAAGTACTTTCTTCTGCTAGAAATATAGACTCTTTCTCATGCAGTCCTTTTGAGCTGAGTGGCCAGGAACAGACTCATTTCTGATATTTGCTCCTTCCACTAACCAAACAGAACTGGATGATGCAGGGAATACACAAAAGCCCAAGACTGTTTAACACTAATTATATTCGGTGACAGGCTCTGCAGTGCCTTAGATTTCACCTCTGAGCTTCCCAATGGCTTTTGAACAATCAAATTGCGTAGTACAATGACTGAGTACTTAATTTGGGGCCATACATACCTCATACAACAGTCTGAGATGAGTCTTAGTCTTGAAAGCTGTCCTTGAACTCAACAGGTAGGAGTGAGACACTGACTAATGGTGTCCTGATGTGGAAACGTAAAGGCTCTGTTTGAAAATGTGAGGTTTTTTTCTGCAAAACTTCTGAAAAGGTGTAAATTAAAAATAAAATAAAATAAACACTCACGTACTTTACATTTTATACAACTCATCAAGATCATCTATACTGCTGCGGCTGGGGCCGGGCGGACCAGCAGGACAGGGTGGCACAGAGCAGAGCTCTCCCCATCCTCAGCCCTTATGCCCACTCTTGGTCACACATGTGACAGTTGGGTAGTGAAGCTCAGGTATCTCCACAGCAGGTACTGCCCCTCGTGTTGCGGTACCTTTCTTTTGTTCTAAATTATTGTTTAAAATGAATTTTATATTAATATTCCATGCCTGTGTTACTAGCGACCAAGCGCTTGATAGACTCACCAGCCAGGTACCCAAGGAGTGCACGTTCTCTGCTTTGACTGAACTTTTCTGCTGAATCTTTGTGCCACAGTTTTCAAGAGACCACATGTTTTAATGTCGTGTACCTGAAGCACTTCAGATGAGTTTTGGAGAGAAGATCCACAGCATTTTCTAAAAAGGCCGTATCTGGGACTCCCAAACTCATCTCTCACTCTTCCGTCTTCCTAGTCACTTTTCAAGACCTAGACCTCAAGAAAAAGAACAGCGTGGTCCAGATTTCAGATGTCACAATAGACTGTTACTGTCACGCTACTTCACAGTTAATGACATCCATCCAGCATCTTTTCAGTAGTCTTGAACAGAATCAGTCTAAAAAACCATCACTCTCCCAACCAGCTGGCAAAGTTATATTTCTCCCTCTCTTACCTTGTGTCCAATTGCAGGTAACAGAGCGAACCTTTATACCACGGTCACTGAAGGGTGAGAATTGCAGTCACCCTGCCTTTGCTTCCTCAAAGGATTTCCTACAAGCCTTCCTGACCGGGTTTGAGACAGTCCGTACATTTATGCTCTGTCCAGATGGGACCTGAATTGTGACTACCCCATTCATGACTACGAAATGAGGATTGGGAT
>VXBL01005128.1:1507272-1596672 GCA_013400195.1 Aramus guarauna
CACTTTATGAAAACTTGCTATGGGAATCCATCCATATTTATTGGTCCCCAAAGTTACGGGCCTGAGCCAATTTCCTCTCTCGCGGGGAGGGCTGTGTCGGAAGTTTTGTCCCTTTGTTTTAAAAACTACTTGCCTAGAAGCCCACCAAAAAATGCACAGGTGCCATTCTGTGATGGGGTTGCTGCCCTGAATGGAAGAGCAACATTACCAGGAGAGGTGGCTACAGACCTTTTCTGCTTGCAAGGTACTTATATAACATATAAATGAAATAATAGATTCATTTGCGTAGCTTTAGTTTGTTATTGATCCTCACCAAAATGGGGATATTACAAAGCCTTTAAAGAATAGATATTATATAATATATAAAATAGATATTGCAGGCAGGTTATCAGAGACCATAAAGATCATAGACATCGGTCAGACACACGAACATTGAAAGTGTACATATAACATCAGCATTTTTAGACATTTCCCCTCAGCCACCAACTCAATAGGTACCTTTTAGTAACCGTCATGGCTTGAATATCATCCAGTCGCTACCCACAATGTATTGAGGGCTTGGGGAGGTAAGGGAAGCAGAAAACCTGCAGAATTGCATTAAATTTCTTATTTAGCTCTACTTACATATTCCTGAATTCATCAGCAGTGGTGGGTTAAGATCATGCAACTCCTGGTTTCTGCTGTGTGTGCTTACTGAGGTTTAGAAAGTAGACTTTTATTTTCTTCTTTCCAACAGTCTAGGAGAGTTTTATGGAATCATTAATTACGAAAATTAGTATAATTCAAATTTTGATAAGATAATATCATTCATACTATATTTCATGAGTTTGGTTCACATTTTGTACCTTCTTCAAACCTGCCCAAGTATAGTATAAACCAGTGTCACATCAATTAAATTACCGCAAGGAGAAGACCTGGTCTTTGTTGCCTGTTGCTTCAGAAGCATCAGATTAAACTTATGTTTAACTGAGGGGTTTTTGCCTTTTTTTTCCTCCATTGAATGCTTCAAACCAGTTTGGCAATCCTTAAAAGGTTAATGAGTACTGTCTGCTACAGAATGCCAAACTGCTTTAATTCAGAAAATGAGAAAACATTCCTAAAACGTAATCAGCTGTCACTTAGGAAATGACATACAAGAAGATAGGGGTGTTTTACATTTTGTTTCCTAAGCAGGGCTTCTGAGAGGTCTACAGAAAACATCAGGTGGTTCCTACACAAGATGCCTCTCTTTCTCCAAAATTGTCTTTACCTGGAAGAGCAAGCAGTAGCCATTCAATGTCCCTCCAGGTAGTCACAGACTTGATCCTCATTTGCTCAGGACATCCCAGCCTCTCAGAATGTAGCACCTTGCACATCTCAAGTGGCAGCTTTTGTGCGTCGCAGTGCTCCTCCAGCATCTCAGGGTGGTCTGAACATGGCACAGCTGGGACAGGGCAGAGGAGCTCAGCAGTTCCGGGACCTCCTCCTTGCACCCGGGGGTGGCTGCGTGGGGTTGGAGGGGCTCTCCTTGTCCTTCCCAGAAGAGGAGAGAAAAATGAGACTGGGTGTGTGGGTCAGAGTGGTAAGGAGAAGAGAGAGCTTCTTTGCTCTGTGCAACCCATGCACCCAGGAGCAATCCTCCGCTGGCAGCCTTTTTGACATGATGAACCCACCAAAAATGCCATTCTTCATCATGGGTCTCCCCACTCTGAGAGGGTACACACAGGTTTCTGGAAAACTCACCATGCCTACAAGCACTGCAGAGCTTCAGAGGCCTTGGACTTCTGCCTCCTTATCAGCACCTGCTGCAGGTCGGTTTGGCAGGGCCATATTTTACAGTTTTGGCAAGTCTGGGGAAGAGTTATAGAAATGACATTATTTTTCCTGAGTTGAAATGCTAAGCAGTTTTACATTATTGATGGAATTAAGATGATAATTTAAAATACTATGATCTCAGACCAAAAGTCATGTCTTGCAGATCTTCAGACACTACAATTTTCTGTGACCCTGAAGTTCTTGTGATGGAAACGTGCTCTAAAATGGCTGCCCCTTTTCACAGCACCGCGCTGCTGCGCACTTTGCACTCTGCACAACATCTCTGCACCACTGAAGCATTGAGTAGTGACAACTGCGCTAACAGAATGCTTTTCATCTACAAGCATTAAAGGTGAGTCATCTTTATTTCTTTTATAGAGTAGAATTAAAAAAAAAAATCCATCTTGGGTGACCTGCCAAAGGCTGCTGCAGATCCAGGGCATGGTCCAGTCTTGCTCTGTTCTCCTGCAGCCTCTGTGCCCAGCTCCACACAACTCCCCAGAACACCCCTCCACCCCCGAACATTTCCGAAGCAATATGCAAACAAATCATTTTTAAGCACAAGTTACTTGTAGATACCCCCAGAATATGATAAAATGTGCTTACAGCACTGCTCTTTAAATCACTTTACCAAAACCTTTTTTGCAGCTTTAATCCCTGCAACCCCCTGCACTGCACTCTGTAGCAGTTGAATATCCATAACCAAGACCGGCATTTAATCCAAAGATTTCATCCATATTATCACCAGAATTTTTAATTTTTTTTCTTCCCAGTTGTATTTAGCGAGCCTCACTTTTACTGTCAGCAGAAGGAGCCCTTCTTGCTTGATCTCCGAGTGCACAGCAGTACAATGTGTTTCTTCTTGCTGGTTAGCATAAACCACCTTCCATACGTTCTGAATGTATCAAGAATGCTGTAAAGTTTAAATTGGGCTATCTGTAATTAACTATGTTTTTAAGAGTTTGTAGGCAATTTCAGAGCAGGGCTCTACCATATTAACAGTTTCACAAGGAGGAAGCAGAATTTAAACAGAGGAAACAAACACAAACATGTTCTTTATTTGATGGCAATGAAATTCATATTAAAAAAGCGGGATTGCAGTAAATGGATTTTTTTTTCTTTTTTTTTTGCATGGCAGCTTCCTATGGACAATATCTAATTAATCAATTATGTTAGCAAAAACCCAAGTAAATTATTCATCTGTATAATTCTCAGAAGACAATGTCACCTAAAAACATATTTACTCTATTTTTATCACATTTGCAGTTTGTGTAAGTCTAATTGTTTAGGGTTTTTTAGTTTACCTGCAGTAACAATGGTTTCCTTAATAGTCCTTTATGTAACAACATACAGGGAGGAGGAACACTGAACTCCTAGAATTTGGAGGCAGGCACAGAAAAGAAGTTACTTGCCACCAGCTGAGAGGTTCTCCTGCCTCCCAGCTCAATGCAAAGAACAACTATAAATAAGTATTTTTATTCTGGATCTTTTCAGAGAAGTTCCATTGTTGGTTATATTTTCAATGGTTTCAGCAGATACATAGAAAAAGAAATCTTTATTAGATTTCACATTGCACTTTGAGAAAATTTGACAGAAAATTTGACAGAAAATTTAAAAGTAAAATTTGACAGAAGAGCAGCAAGTCAAATGGTTACTGGTGTGTTTCTTACACCCTTTAAATAATATAGAGGCAAAAAAAGAATTAAAAACATGTATTTCCCAGGCCACTTATGTCCTGGCATCTTGTGGTTTTTCCCACCATAATTTAGAAACAAAGACAAGGAGGGTAGTGGCAGGGGGGGACAGGGACAAAACAAAATCCATAAAACCCTAATTGTGTCTTAGCTCACGTAAGCTTTCCTCAAGGAATATCCTATACCTTACTAAACCACTGGAGACACATCCTGAGCACCTCTGTGCTGTGCCCTGCCAGGGTGCTGGGCAGGCTGCGACACCCATGGAAGGTTTGGGGTGAGACCCCATGGTTCCCTCTCTGCCCGGGAAGCCCGAATCGACACAACCTACGGGGCTGGTGCACGTTCCTCACGCCTTACCTTCCTTCTGTAGGGTCTTCAAGGCAGAAGCTTAGTTGCAGACTGCAAACTCTCTGGGCAAGTAGGAGGGGCTGGTTTAAAAGAGCGATTCTGCTGCAACATAAAGGAGTGCTTATTAATAACAGTAATATCTAACAGCTTGCTCTTCAGTAGTATGCTGGCTGAGAATAATAATTTTCTAATTCATCAGCTGATATTTTGTTCAGGACCAGCAATAACAGCTCCGTGTCACATCACTCTCTGCCGACATAGTGGACGCGTAGGACGGTGGCTCTGGTGAAACACAGCGATGCCCACAGCGACCACAGCACTCCCGGCTCTGGCAATCGATAGAAAGGATCCTGCCTCTCTCACTCTCTATCACCTCTTTAATGTCTTTATTGACACAGTACTTAAAATTTGTCATTAGCTCATACATATTCCTAAATCCTCTCTTTTGCAGTTTAAAGCACCATACCAAAAATAGGAAACAGTGTCTATTACTTTTCAAATCAGGCAGAAATGTTTAAAACTTACTACACAGTATGGTTAAATATAAACCTGTTGACTCTTTGGGGCCGTACTTCAGATCACATGGACACCGCACATTTATATAAGGATTCTTACATTTATGAAAGGATTTTAAGTTCAAACTTATTTAAAATCACCTATTTCGATGATGACAGAATCAGATAAACGAACCGTATGGCAAGACAGACAGACAGGATACATGGCTGCACCAGCTCTCAGAACACGCCCTTTCTCGCCCCCAAACTGCGGCACCCTCGCCACGTCGCCTGCTCACCTCCTCCCACAGCGCCAGGCTTACGTGCCCTCCCAGGCTCCAGCTGAGCCCATACCTTTAAGAGCCAAAAGAACCACGTGCCACTTGGCTGCCCACCCCTCGCGTAGCTGTACGGCATCTTTCAACTCATCCTCCGGAGACTTGTGTTTGGTGCTTACCTCAAATCTAGAGATAAAGTATAGGCTGATGAAACTGGACATGGATGAAAAATAATGTTAAAAGCTGCTGGATATGAAGTGTTTTTAAAATAAATTACTTGTGCCTTCGGTCGTATCTAGGAGTAACATTACCTACAGCAACTATGGCAAACCAAAGGCCATCCCAAGTGGTCTTGCATGCGTGCTACTAGCTGGCAAGTACATCAAGAGACACTGCCTCAAATCAATGGCTGAGTGCTGGACTTCACTCTCACATATGATAGTTATATGATATAAATATGATAATTATACTTATATGTTCACTGATATACCCCTCTCTTCATTCAGATAATTTCTTCTCCCTTTTACCTGGCTTGGGCAAAGTTCCTTCATCTTCCTAAGATTTTAGAAGTCATTTGAAGCAGCGTTTAGCACTTCCTTCCTGTACCACCATCACCACCTAATAGCCTAGCAAATGCGTGTTCTTTCCTTCCTCCCCTGACAGCTTAGGGAATCAAGGTTTAGATTGGATATTAAGAAAAATTTCTTCACCCGAAGGGTTGTCCAAGCACTGGAACAGGCTGCCCAGGGAAGTGGTTGAGTCACCATCCCTGGAGGTATTTAAAAGACGTATAGATGTGGTGCTAAGGCACATGGTTCAGTGGTGGACTTGGCACTGCTAGGCTAATAGTTGGACTTGATGATCTTAAAGGTATTTTCCAACCAAAACCATTCTACGATTCTAGGGTCAAAAGTATTGCCTGATGCTAGGCAGGTGTCTTCTGTGGACTGAAAAAAAAAGAACGTAATCCAAGAGGGTCACATCTAACACTGTGACCATATCTGAGCTTTTCACCATGTCTTCCTCACCTCCCTAAAATTTACCTCATCTCAATCGCACTTCTGTAATTGTACTGATAATAATTTTGTCCTGTTTTCACAGGGAGTTGTCTGGTTTTCACCATCCATCAAAGGTGGAGAGGTGAAGGTACTGCTGGCAGCCCTGCCAGCAGCGGGTTACTGCCTTGCTTGGAGAGAGGCATGTAGACACGGCACTGGACCACAGGCGCTCCAGTAAAACCCGTGTATGACAGCAGTGATCGCTTTAAACTCCAATAATTAGATGAACACGCTTAACTGGTCTAAAAAGTTATTCTACTTTTTGTTTCCCAGTACAAATTATGAAACCAAGTAGGAACACTCCCCCAAAGTCACTCCAACAAACATGTAACCTGCTTATAAGCTCCAAGCTCATTTTGGTGTTCAAAGATAGTTAAAGAACAAACAGTTCTGCCTAAACTCTCAATAATGTAATCACTGGCCCAGAAGTCCCTGACTGTCTAGTCGTCTGAACATCTCTCCAATTTGACAGACCAGAGGATGCTCTCTGCTGTTCACCTTTTGTGATCCTCAAAATCAAATACCGCTGAACAGCACCTCTAATAAAGCAGCTGTGCATTCTGCTGATACCATTGCTGCTTGTGAACGGCTCCACAAAGACAACAATAATAGAAAAAGCTTTCTACAGTTTTGTTTTTGTCAAAACGAATCACTAAATTGATGTATTTTTATTCCCTGGCCCCAAATATCATTTCACAGTCCAGAATCATTACATTCTCTGCAGTGATTGCTTTCACTAACAATAATATTTTCACAAAGCACTTTGACTAATATGTTTTTCCTATTTCCCAGTACTACCCAGCATAAATTTCCTGGTGGTAAAATGGCCAAGTCCCTTCCCGGGTGAAGCACCCTACCACAGCTGACGGCTTTGGGGACTTATTGTAGAAAAATCACTGAAACCATCAACCTAGTGCACAGCAGCAAGCAGAGGCGCAAACATCAAGTGGTATTAGCAAGGGGATAGAGCAGTGCACTTTCTACATAAGATGATCTTTAATAGCTATAGCCCATACAGAGCTTACCTAGACACTGCGATATAGGAAGCACAACACTGCCTTGCACAGAGCGTACCTTAGGGCAACAAAGATAACATCAAGGTCTCTAAAACCTAAATTGTAAGAAAAGGTTAAAAGGGTTGAGTTATTCTCCCTGGAAAATAACAGCCACAGATATGACCTAAAAGAAATTTTTAAAATTATAGGAAGGCTCTGATAAAATTGTTAGCAATACTTTGGCCAGAGTGGCAAGACACTCTAAGAGAAGTGAAAATATTATAAAACTGACATTAAAGAAGAATTCAGAGAACTGAGCTATATTATGCATAGATAATAAAAAAATAAAGGTAGTGCTCATTCTGATTGAGGTCAACAAAAAATTATCATTGGTCTGAAGTAGGTAGAGCTAGGTGGAATAATTCCCAAGATGAACAAAAACATATTGCACAGCAGCTAAAATCATGTTTTCCTCAGCTATTAATTTCTGAGCAGACAGCAGCAATGGAGGAAAGAAACACCCAGAAGAAATGGTTAAATTACAATAGAAAGACTGGGTGACATTTCTTCTTTCTGCCTGGGAGAGCACATCTTAAAGGAAGTTTCTGGGTCTGAGTTTTCTTGGGCAGGCAGAGCATGCTGTATTTGTCCCAGATGAGAAGCAGATGGCTGTAAACCAGGATTTTACTGCTTTGCATCCCCTGTCTGCGCATTCAGAGATGGGGAGGGGAAATTGTTGGAAGTTGCCACTTGGACAAGAAACCAAGGCCATGTGTGAGGGATCTGCGTCCTGCAAATCAGTCGCTGCTGAGGCTGATCGTCGTGGTTGAACCCCAGCTGGCAACTGACCACCACACAGTGCTTGCTCACTTCCCTCTGCTGGGATGGGGGCGGGGGGAAGGGGGGAGTGACAATCAGAAGAGTAAAAGTGAGAAAACTCGTGCGTTGAGATAAAGGCAGGTTCATAGGTAAAGCAAAAGCCACGCATGAGCAAAGCAAAACAAGGAATTCATTCCCCACTTCCCATGGGCAGGCAGGTGTTAGGCCATCCCCAGGAAAGCAGGGCTTCATCATGCATAACAGTTGCTTGGGAAGACAAACACCATCACTCCAAATGTCTCCTCTTCCTCCTCCTTCCCCCAGCTTTATATGCTGAGCATGACACCATACAGTATGGGATATCCCTTTGGCCAGTTGGGGTCAGCTGTCCCAGCCGTGTCCCCTCCCAACTCCTTGTGCACCCCCAGCCTACTCGCTGGTGGGGTGGGGTGAGAAGCAGAAAGGCCTTGGCTCTGTGTAGACACTACACCTACCTGGCAACAATTAAAACATCAGCGTGTTATCAACATTATTCTCATACTAAATCCAAAACACAGCGCTATACCGGCTACTAGAAAATTAACTCTATCCCAGCCGAAACCAGGACACCGATCTAGGTGGGAAAGTGCCTGCTGTTGAAACAAAGCAAGCGTGCTTCTCCTGCCCAGGAGCTGGTGTGGGGAGAAAAGGAGCTTTTGTGATCGCTAACCAAGGAGAGGTATGGGTAACCATCAATCCTGCCCGAAACAGGGGAGAAGCGAGTGCATCCAGCACGCTGCAGGGAGGGAAATGCTTCCCAGAGCTCTGGCAGAAATGCTGGACAAGCAGCTAAATTCCTTCCCAGAAACTGCTCCAGTGACAACGCAATGCCTCCTGGCTCCCTCCAGCCCACCTCTTGCAATAAATGTCAGCCTGCAGCCGTATTGGGCATAATTAGCCTATGATAATAAATTACCCACATTTTCAGGAAAATATTAGAGACCATCATTATTTGGAATAGAGCTGCATTCAGCTGCACAACCCTACCTAATATGATGGATGGAGTAGTCATACTGCTGAATACATTTATCTGGAATGAAGTGATTATTTCGAAGATGAACACAGTCAGAAATAAGTGCATATGAATCATATACTACTACACACTGGAGAGCATCGGAGTAGCAGGGGTTGTAGGTCAGCTGACCAGCCCATAGCTTTTAGTTGGTAGATTATTTCATACATATACCCTAGGATTTTAAAGCTCAGTCTCAAAATCCCTCTGAATTTAAAAATGATTCCATGTTTTCTCTTGGAAGGAGAAAAAAAAAAGAAAAAAGAAAAAAGATACAGAAAGGGTTTTTTTTTCCCCCTACCTTAGAGAAGATGTTTGGTGTTATTTGACTCCAACCTCCACCCACAGATGAAAGTATGTTGCCCAAAATACCACAGGCAAACACGTTATTAAAATAATTTTGATAACAACTAGTTATCATATTAAACCAACAATGAAGGACTTCCTGTGAGGACTGCCTCACGTCCAACTGACTGCAAGAGAAAACAAGAGTTATCACAGTAAAAGCCTCATCAGCTCCGCAACAGAACTGCATGTTCTTTTTGACACATTTTAATTCCCAACAATATTTCTTTGGCCTCTTCCAACCAAGTTAGTAAAGCAAGGAAAACCATCCAGAGTCATGGATGAGGCTCACAACTCTGTTCTGCAACAGTACCCCGGCACTGGCAGCATCTTGCCTTTTTTCCCCACGTGTTCTGACAGTAGGTAGGGTCACTTTAGACATCAAGCTTGCATGCCTGTGACTGAAGATAGGCTCCCTGTTCGGTGACTGGGGTCTCCAGAGGGCTCTGAGCAAAGTTAGATGCTTTGAACAGGGTGTGCGAATATGCAGCTTTGTGTAGATCCATCTTCCCAAAATGCAGTAGCATAAATATAATTTCTACACATTCCTCTGAATTATGATTTGCCCAAAATATTTAAATATATTCTAAACTAAAGAGCTATTTAAAGGTAGGAATCAATGCTACCCTCAAATTGCAATTTTCAAAAAAATTAGAAGTGTTAAACATTTGAAACATTCAGCAAAATTCAGAGAAGTTCAAATGTTTTCAGACAACATATATATTTGTTTTCATGTGCTCACAATACATTTAGGAACTACTGAGGCAGGTGAAGCTCTTTACCAATGCCTGCTGAGAGTGGCATGCTAGTAAAAGCATAAAGCAGTCTGACATTAGGATGCGGTACCCATGCGGTAAATAAACGATGGAGTGAACAAGGAGGAGCCTTTTATATCTCAGTCTATACTTCAAGAGCCACGATGCTTGAAGGAAACAATTACATTGCATCTAATTTTTCAGACTTTCCAGAACAGTCTGTTGCTTTTTTCTTTGGATGGAAAATTTGTACAAAGAGCTGAGTAAGCCTTTTATGCCCTCCTGCACTGAGCTGTCTACCCAGAGCCCTACTGCACCGCTTCAGGGTTAGGGCTCAACTCAGAAAGGGCATCTCTGCCGTTAACGGGGAGAAAAATTCCTCTGTTTCTCGTGCGAGAGCAGCATCTCTGCAACCCTCTTCTCTTTCACCGGCTGATGACCAAGAACTTGTCAGGCAGAGTGAACTCTAACGTGAATTGGAAATGTTAGGAACAAGATGGGGTCTGTTTTGTTAGTGCTTTGGGTTCTCACCTGCATGTGGTCATAAAAGAGAAGACTTCCAGATTTCTTTACTCCTGTGAGGGAGATATTTTACTGGTAGCTTGTCTTTTTGCCCAAAGAAAGTGAGAAAGGGAACATCACGCCTTTCCATAGTCAGACTTGCTTCTTGATAATTCCTGGTCAGTTGAGGAGAAAATTAATTCCAGATTGAGGAAATGAAAAAAAAAAAAAAGGCAGAACAGGGTAGAAGAACAAAATAGGAAAAAGATAATAGGGATCTTTTTGTTTGTTCACTTGTTCTTTTATATAGTTGAACATTCTTTTTCTGTAAAATTGGAATTTTCAGGTAGCTACTTTTGCCCCAGCCTGACTGAAAATTAATATTGAAACTTATTAGTTTGGAAAATCTGAAACACAGCGGTATCAGAAATTGCTAGTGAAGTGCACTTGCGTGAGGTATCACGAAGCTTCAGGGGATCCGTAACTCAAGTACTTGTCACTCACCCGCGCTGACAGGACGGGAGGCTGTCCGGGAACATGAGGGCCGCTCATTCCTCTCGAAAGACTTGTTTTCTTCCACTCGCTTGTGGACCGCTTTCTGCCACTGTAAGAGCATACAAAGCTACATCACTTGGTAGCACAGAGATCTAGCACCTGAAGTAGGGGAACTTTCTGTCCCAATTTGAAGTATTTTAGCTGCCAAAAGCATAAATGCTGCTCCGTTGGGCCAGGCACATGGGAGGCAGGATTTCTTCCCGTCCCTTCAGCAATCAGCACTAACGCCACAAGCAGGACATCACCAGCACCCGTGGTGGGTACGGCCCTCTGAGTTCGGTCAGGGGTAAGTAGAAAGGACAAATGGAGTACTGAGAAGATTGCTGGGTTTTTTTAATTGTCAGTAGATACTGAGAGAGAGAATTTAAAAAAAAAAAAAACAAAAAAAACAAAAAAAAACACACCAGCTTCCACGTCAAACAGAGCAGTTTCTGAGAGTGCTTTTCAGATACAGCCAGACGGCATTACGTTTCCTATACGCAGCTTACCTAATGCATGTAGGCACGTTTACAAAAATGCACACGCAGATATACTTGCATATTTTGATACTGAAATAATTTCATGACTAGAACTCAGTGGCTAGAAGAAAGAGGCTGCTGGACTAATAACACCAACCAATACCCTCTCTGTCAAGGCAGAATTAAGTCAACATTTTTAAGTGTTAAAAATCTTCCTTTATAGACTTCATAAAAATGAACTGGAATATGGAATAGAGATGTAATGATCAGCTGCTTTGCTTTTCTGATAGGAGTTTGACTCAAATCCCAAACCTCTGAAGGTATAAGACAAATAAGAGACTTGCTCAAATTAATTTGCTAAAAGAACAGGTAATCATGAAAATTATCCCAACATTTGATGACAGGGAAGCCTGTGGTCATGCATACCCAGTCACCCACACATCCTGTCACTGAAAACAAAGGATGCATATCAGAATTGAATTGCTAGGAAACCACTGCAAAAGAGCTATTCATATATACGCAGGTAAATTAATTAGTAAATAAGCAGCAGCTTATATGAAGCTGCTGCACCCTCAGCAAACTTATAACAAAGCCACCAGAGGCAGCAGGTCAAAGACATAATTTTTTTCATTGTCATTCTGCAGGTACGTTGCAATTATTCAACGTAATGCACTAAATACAGGGTCAGGCTTTTTCCGCAAACAGCAATGTCAAAACTCCAACTGACTTCAGTAGGAACAGACACGGGCGTTAAGCGGGCAGGCAGATTTTCCTCCATGTCCACTAAGACTCACTATTTTACACAATTACTTAAGACATTTCTTGTAATCTTTCTCTAAAGCTGTCATGAAATTTGTCCTCCAAAATATTTGTCTAATCTTTGGCCATTGACAATTAGCGATTACTAAATATACACTAAAATTGTCAACTGACTGCTTTGTGGGGGGCTTTTGGGCTTGCTGCTGGATCCCTGGGAGGTACGCTTTGGACAGTCTCTCCTCTTCCTCCTCCTCCTCGTCTCAGCAGCCAGAAGGCTGCTGGACTTCACGTTCACCCTGACCAAACTGTTCACAGACCTGTTCCTTCAGGATAGTTGCCACTAGGCAAAAAAGCTTTGCAGAAAATTATATGGAACTGAATTCCATCTATGTCCATGCAGTAGATGTTCTGGGTCTCACAAAGACAAGGATGACCCATTAGGTGTAATCTTACTTTAAGCAGATCTACAGACAGGTTTTTTTTGTCATGACTTCTACCCTTCATAAATATTCGTAAACTATGTTTCAAGTTTTTGATTTTTACAGAGATATGCTACTTGACACATTTTACCTTAGACTGGTTTGAGTTACACATGAATTAAGAAAACCGAACAGCAAGGCAGTCTTCACCCAAAGGTCTGGTAAAACCTGGGCTCTTGCACACCTTGTGTCCTCCATGCCACCACAGCATCCTTGCCAGTGTCCAACAAGCCACAGAACAAGTTTACATTTGAACTACACAGTGGGAAGCTGGCACCCACAAAGTAAGAGAGGGAAAAGTTTCTTCTGATGACCCCACGCAATCTCCAGCCAGCAATGAGGTACCACCATACACCTTCAAACCTGAAAGTCAGAGGGAAATTATCCATCACATTTTCATGCATACCCACATTAATCCTTTCTTACAATACGTTTGTCAGATACCTACGTTTTGCAGTCAGGTTGCAGACACCCAGATTTTTGCTGTATTTTGCTTAATTTTGGCTGAAGGGTATTGACTATTTCCACTGAGCAACCATTATCTGGCATAACAGCCACCATAAGTGACAACTATTTTACATCTTTTCTCAAAATTATTTATTACTGCCACAAAAATATTACATATATCAATACAGAAAGTTTTAACATGGAATTTACTTAAAAATTCTTTCCATCTAAAAACAATTTTTATAAAAAGGACATCTTTCCGTAAGACAGTACTGCTCTAAGAAAGTTGCATTTCTTTGGTGTAATATTGTCAACAGAAGACATGATGACAACATCCTTATTTTCAGGAAAAAAAAAAAAAACAAAACACACACAAACAAACTCTGTCTTGACATTTACAAAAGAGTTACAAGTTACATTGGACTGCCAGTTCATAGCCAACTTGACTACGCAAACCCAGAGCAAACCATCGGCAGAAAGCGGTCTGTCCCAACTGGAATGGGAAAGCTGCTACAGCAAGAATCTGCTGAGCAGTAAATCCTTATGCATCAGATATACATTTGAAATAAAACCTTCAGGAAATAAATTAGCATTGTTAAAGAAGCATTCACGTGAGTTTAGATGATGGTTCTCTTTAGCTCTTTGCAGACTCTCTTAGCTATAGAATTCAACTTTGATTTTTTTTTTTTCCTATTAAAAGAAGAGCATAAACTGTAATTCAGCCTGTGCTGAAACTACCAAGATTGTAATGGCTTCTAAAAAGAAAAAGAAGGTTATCCCAGATTCAAAATTTAGTTCAGCCTGAAATTCAATCTGAGGTTTCAGGGATGGCCAGCTGAACCTTTTGGGTAAACCATTGCATTTTTCAGACTTCTGTTAAAGCTTGCAGGCATGTCTCATTTTCAGGTCTAGTATCAAAAAGAATGGAAAACAGACAAGCTATAAAGCACTTTTTCCTCCAAATTTAGAGGGATTTTAAAGTTACATCAGTGGATAATTTAATATAAAAAAAAAGCAACGATCACTGGAGGATGTTTAGGTAAAAGTTAAAGAACGAGACCAAGCTAAGAGCACCCTTGGCGTGGCAGTCCTTTAATTGTGTAGGGGTTTCCTGAGCTGGAGGATGAACCCAGTCCACTGGTGTTAATAACTGCTGGTGAGCTCTCTCCCACAAGCTTCTCTAACCCATTTTGATACTCAACCTCCCTCCATAACATCACGAGACTATGAATTCCAGCCAAAGGATCCCTTTATGCGTTCCCTGTTTCCTTTTACTTTTCTCCCAGGCATCTTCAGATGATCACTAGATCAAATGTAGTTAACAATATTAGTGTTTTGGCTAATACAGCATTGGAACAATTGCTATAGCAATATAAGCAGCGTACCATTTTGTTCCCAAAGAACAACCCTGAGTCATTAATATATACTCTTTTATTATCTTTGGGTTTTCTGCATAAAAATACATTCATGCTACAATATGGATTTTAAAACACATTCCACAATTTTAATCCATTCAGCTATATTTCTTGCTAATCCAGGTTTGTAGTATGTTCAAAATACAAACATATTTTTGACCACTTCTGTAGTAGTGCTTGTCTTATGGGATTTGCCTAATTCTTACCTGATTCCTTATTTAATCACAGGAACAGCAAATTTCAGTTTCCATGACCACCCATACCATAAAGCTCTTTCCATATTCTTTCCGCAAAGGAGATGCAAAAGAAATAAAATTAGGATCAAGGGGAACTCATGGTTAAACATGGCCAGAGTCACCAAACGTTATTATATTATTCACCCACTACGTAAAGTTCATATTCTAGTATCATCACCCTAATAGAAAAGGGGTAACACTCGTTTACATCCAATTCCTAGATTGAAAAATTCAAGCAAGTTTTCTTTGGCATTTCAGAACACCTTGTAAGTCACATTAGTACATCATCAAAAAATCATCGGTCAGAACACCGCACTTGCTCTCACTTGCCATAAAGAGCCCTACGACAGAAGTAAAGCATGCCTCAGATATACGCGTATTTCTGCCTAATGTACTGACATGTTTGCCGTTGCCTCAGAGCCACGGATACACCCCAAACCTCTACAGTCAGCAAACATACTTCCACCAAATTCAAGGCAAAACTTCCTTTTAGTTTAAGCTCGCCGAGATTTAGTGCAGCGGCAAACCTCCCCTCTCCCCAGTCTCCGCTCACCCCTCCGCTCCGGCTGGCACTGCCTGTTCCACAACAGTGGTTCAGGATCAGCTCCTGGATCTGGATGAGGATCTGGCCCTCACCAAACACCCAAAGTTTCTAACCCTGATGCAATGCTTTGGAAATTATTTGCTAACAGGGGTTTGTAAAAATAAATTTTCAAAAACCAATAGGAAAAATTTAAGGTAGTGGCAAATGTATATCAACATCAGTAAAAAAAAAAAATATCAAAGATGCATATATCAAAATGCAAACAGCCTTCTCCTCCTCCCTCTCCCCCCCCTCCAAAAAAAAAAAAAAGAAAAAGAAAAAAACAGGTCATATTCTCAAAGTTTGCATTTCTGTGACAAATGCACAAGCAAAGCCTCACTTGATGTTGCTAACCATGGTGTTCAAAGAAAGTGTCGCATGCTTTCCCTTTACAGCCTTTCCAGTCCAGCCTTTTTGTCTGTGGAGATAGTCTAATATGTAAATGTTCTTTCACAGTCTCTTCTGAATAAAAAGGAGGTCTTGGGAATTGAAATTCTATTTATATTTATCATAACTTGATAAGAGTAGACTGTGTTTATTTAAATACTCTACCATTATTTCTTCTTAACAACAGGCAGCTCTGAAGTGCAGTTATAAGTCTGTTTACACCACACAGATATCAAATTGACTTGCTAATGGTAACTTTTATTCGGTATCCATGGGTTACTGTGTCATGTGATTTGACATCAAGTACAGACAGTGCTGATTAGTAGCATCCAGTTCTGTCCATCTCTGTGCATCACTGAACCATCTGGTCATTTATTCACTAATAAGCCCCTAATGGCCCAAATATTCACCGGCCTGTCATTGTGACATGGCATAAAATGCCTACATCTTTCAACTTGCTTTGACATGTTGCTTGTTTCACATCAAAACCCGTCATTTACAGGAAAAGAGCTCAGAGGGGTAAAAACTTGACCTAATCTGCAGTGTTAACACAAAGACAGAGGCTTTGTTATCTGGTAGCCTGACTGAAAGCATGTAAATGGGCATGAATTCATTTTGTACATTTTTCCATGCTCATTTTACAACATTCTTTAAGTTTGGTATCATTCCTAATATGGGTTTTTATGTGGGTTTTGCTGTGAAATCTCTTTTCTTTATCTGTTAATATTCTTAGGAGTGCTTTAAAGGGAGCCGGATTCCCAGAGACGTTTGTCAGATTTCTATATGGAAAATGTGTATCAACGGGAATATTACGGGCAGCCACAGAACTTTTCTAAGCCCTTCTATTAAAAATTAGCATGATTAATAATTTTACTTTGCATTTCTATTTTGTCTTTGCCTAGCTATCAATAGGCAGTGTAATACTTTCTGTGCTAAAGGACAGGAGATGCATTAACTATTTCCAGTGTAGTATGTTAGATTTTGCAGAATCTTTCTAGACGAGAAAAATCTCACAGTATGTAATCACGCAGCAAAGTCAAACACGTTATTACTTAAGAGTCACGAATGCTCGGTAACTGAAAATTTTCTCTCTTCAGTCCCATCACCCAAAATTGCAGGAGAAGAAAGAGGTCACAATCAATGCTTTATTTTTTTTTTTTTTAATCTTACTGGATATAGCCACAGTTAAAATAGTTTAAAAAAAGCAAACACCCATTAAACTAATTGCTGTTGAAATCTTGGTTAATACATCATTAAAATGTGATTAAAGCATGATGTAATTGATTGTAACTAGAACACTTAGGGTGGTTTTATGGCTCTGCAGTCATTGGTGTGATGGGACACATAATTCACCCAGTATGTTGGCTTCACTTGATGTGTGCCTCTATTGGCACACCAGCTTCTTGAAGCAAGCATACTCTGCCCAACAAAAACTTCCATTGTGTTGCCTTCTGGCTGTTAGACTGGTTGTAAGGTGATAAGTAAAAAAAAAAAAAAAATAAAATTAACATGATAGAGTATTTGTTTTTATTTTAAATAACTGCAGCGTTTAAAATAGTCTTTTCTCTGTTGCCAGTGGTAGTTCCTGTTAACGACATGAACATCATCCAGGATAAATCCTCTGCCTGTGCAGGCTAGTAAATTTTATCAGAGAATTCAGGTCAGCTAATGAATCACTTTGAATGTTGGCATCTTCATGCTGAGATTCAATCAAGTTTAAATTTCATTTAAAATTAGTAAGTTTACAATACTTATAAGTCAAACTCACAACCCACACTTAGGACGCATGCACAAAATTTAGTATACGCATTCAAATGTTTCTACTTTTTGATTATTCACTTTACCAATCCTTGCTACACAATGTTATTCTCAAGGGCATCAATAAACACATTCACTCCTGTCTCATAAGCTTGAGAATACCTTTTGCACTTACTCAGAGCCCTCAAACCTAGAGAGGGCTGGAAAACAATCGTGGTTTGTGAAAAATGTTGAGGTTTTGAAACTAATCTCTATTCAACCTTAAAACAAAACCCAAAGCAGAGCC
Organism: Aramus guarauna; assembly: GCA_013400195.1. Taxonomy (NCBI): domain Eukaryota; kingdom Metazoa; phylum Chordata; class Aves; order Gruiformes; family Aramidae; genus Aramus; species Aramus guarauna. Next base: position 1,524,771 of record VXBL01005128.1, read on the forward strand.
AAGTCAAGCAAGATATGAACTGACCTAACCCCCTAAACAGGCATCTTATTGATAATGTTTTTAATTCCTCTCGCTCTAAAGAAAAATCCCATCTGACGCTTGCAAAATCTTTTTGACAACGTTTAATCAAAGTAGAAAATTGCTATTATAAAAACCCCAAATGTTTTGATGAGCTGTCATTTTCTGATGGAAAAAGCAGTTTTGTCAACAACACAAACCCTGATCAATTCAGGATATATTCCTGTTTGTGCAAATAGGACTTAAAGGTAATGAAATACTAAATGTAGCTTCTCAGCCCCTTGTAGGATCTGTGGTTCGGTTTTAACTTTTTTAACACACTGAGCATTCTCAAATCAGTATTTACAGTAATGTTACATACAGGCAGCTGGAGGGTGGTTCTTTTCCATCTTATTTCTGTTTTTCAGATTTTGAAAATTAAATTAATGTTAGCTGAAAAATTTCATTGTAGCTATTTCAGTCATATTGACATTTCTGAAAAACTTTTATAATTTTTAGAATCTTTTTTCAGATACCAATCCTTTGAAATTTAGTTTTCAATTTTTATTTGAAATTTACTTGACATAAAAGTGATTACTTGGAACAAGTAATTCAGAAAGAATAAGAAAATTAGGGTTTTAGTTAGATAAATTATGGAAGTGAACCACCTTGATTATATTGAAAAAAATATCTTTACTGTTGAGCAAGAGAATGAATTGTAACCACTTCCATAACCCCGGTGTTTCTCAGAAAAATGCGCTTGAATCTCTGAGAAAAATCCTGGTTCTGCTCAGCATCTAATACACTTGGGCTCACCACCAGCTCTCACAGAGTAGCGCTGGCGGAATGGGAAATGGAGAGACGTGTTTACTTCTGAAATTTAGAGGAAAATTTCCTTGGAAGAGTTACCCTGCCCTATCTGGAATAACAGGGTTTTTTCAGGACAATACGGCACAGGACATCTCTTAAGTGCGTCTTGAGCATCCTGTTTTATCAACTACTGCTTCGTACAGGGCTTGCAGAAATCTTGTTATCGGTAGTAGGTATGTAGATACAAATGGAATATTTTTTAAACCGAAAAGGCATGATTCATTTCAACAAGTGTAAATGTGTCACGCAGTGACAGAATTGTAGATATTGGGTAGTAATACTCGGGATCATCAGCTGGCCATATTTTGAATACAGAACACTCATAAAAATTTCATCCTGCTTTTAACTGTGTACAATGCAAACTCATATTTCTAACACACCCAGTTAAGAGCAGAAAACCAGCTGTGCTCATATGGTTAATGCATAGGTATTTCAATTACCATGTTATGACTTTACCTACATCCCTCTGAATCAGAATTAGCAGAACACAGCACCACCTATTTTTGTAAAAACAAAACAGAAAACAATTGCTTGGCCGCTGCTAAAACTCAAAAGCTATCCTTTTGCAGGAAAAAGGCTTTTTCAATGGCTGGTCTTTTACACTTTACCAGACACAAGCGGTTGCAGCCTTAAAGTCATCATTTAAGAAGCCAGCTAATAAGCATGTAAAGGAAATCCTATTATTACCTTCTTGTATACAAGGGAACAAGACTGCATTTATATATTTATATATTTAACCGAAGATCGTACGCTATTCAAAGTGGGAATAAATGTTATTGATAAATTTTAAACAGCTGAAAAAAATCACCTATGAACAGCTGAGAAAGGGGACGAAAAATGTTGCACACCCACTCAGTAGAGTGGCACGGCTGCCCCGACTACGTCGCTGTTCTTGACAGGGTAGCTTTGGCCATCTCCCCCAGACCTCCTTTGCACAGCATTTGATTCCCTGTTCTTCAGAATGAACGCCGATATCTTGGCACTGGTAACTTTACAAACCGTATCTCTACAGCAAGTAGAGCTGCTTCTTTTTTAATACGTTTTTAATTCAGTGTAGTAACAAGAAAATGGTTCCTGGCCACTGATGAAAAAATCTGCCACCAAGCTTATATACATTGAAATAGCAGCACACTGTTTGCTTAGATGGAAATTAATGTGGTAACAGCACATTTTAATACTGAAAGCCAAGAATGTAAAATCTATACAACCAGCCTCCGAATACTTTTCTTGAAAATATCCACATTTTCACGTGTAGAATTGTTTGTGAAAGTGGTACCTGAACAACCAACTACACCAGCAAGCATTAATACTGCACCCTTTTAGATTAGGTAAGGTCAAAACGGTATTTGTTAACATGCCACTTAATTACTTCCAAATCCTGCAAAGACATTTATGCATTTGCTTAACTTTTCATATATGAATTGATTTAACATGTATCCAAGTCTTTGAAATATTAGGGCCTGAGCACAAGGCTAATTCTATGCAAAGAGCATTTGTAACTCATTTAATGACATCGACTATCCCATATTTGAAACTAAATATGCCTATTGCCATGCCTAATTGTTGACTTTCTGGTTAAATATTTTACTTGGAAATAGAGTGGTAGAAATTGAATTTTAAACTTGCATATTTGTGTATTCAGGCCCAAACAGATACAGATCATATAAAAATAAACACTGCTTGTTAATGCAGCAGAAGTACTGCTGATACATTAACCACGCTATAATCAAGAATATCAAAAATAGCATATGGCTCTGCATTGGCAGACACACTGGAAGAGCATACCGTATGCACCCATACGTCAGACGAAGTTTGTAGAATTCAGATCCATTTAGTACTTACAAACAATTAAAAGAAGCTAATTCAATAAATCTCAAGTGGGGTCAAATATACATTGTAAGCTACTGAACAGGCTATAGTCATATCCATATGGTGGTTTGAGATGCAGACCTAGATTTTTAATGAGTCTGATTCCATCTTTTGAAATAGTCATCACGACGACTTGCCGCTACAACTTGGTGAGTATAACTGCTCATACGTACGACTGACTACATATTCACAACAGGAGGCAAAGCGCCCATCGCTCCCGTCCCAAAGTTGCACTTTTTACTACAGCGATATTAAATATTTTAATAGGCGATAAAGAAGAGCGAAAGAGCAAATAGTCCACCTCCACATGCGTGTATTTGCACACATGTACAAAGCTATCAGCCTCCTTGCCTTTCCAGACCCACTAATCACTCACAAATGATCTGATCCCACATTTGCTCCCCGAAGTAATTAACTAACAAAGGTGATTATCCCAGGGTCACCATCAGGCTACCAAGAAATGATTGTTGCCACAAAACAGACAGAGTAGAAGCAAGAAAACCACAGTTGTCTGATCCAGTATGTAGTTACAAGCCTCTCTTCTGCAGTAAGAAAATAGTGACTTAAAGTTCAGCGTGTGCCAGCTGTGCTTGAAGTGGAACAGAGGCTTGAAAGTCTACAAAGATGCGTTAAATGCAGCTTCATTTGCTTACTTTAGTGAGCGATCATTTCTTATTTTCTACCAGAATCCATTGTCATCTGTAACTTTTTTAGGTTTTCATGGAAAATAACAGAACCCCATGAAGGTTCTTGGATGACAGAGGCTCTGCCATGCTGCATTTTCTACCAAGATATTAATTAACATAATTAAATGACCCATGACAGAAAAAAAAAAAAATATGATTGCTACAGCATATGCTACATCATCACTGACGTTAACAAAAAAATTAAAGCCTCCATCAGTTGAAATGCATTCATCACACAAAAAGTAAACAAATTTGAGATAGACCCATCATACAGGTCACTAAAGTTTGTCACTAAGAACAGACTTTCCTGGTTTAGCAGTAGAAGGCTTTAAGTACATTTTCTTGATCCACTCTGATGCACCTTCTAGACTTTTTAATTGACGTCTGTACAAGCACCTGATGACAATTTCATCTGTGGACTGATTGTCTGTGGGCCTCCTGTTGCAAAAGACACAGATATTCTCCACTCAGCAGTTGTCTGGCACCCTGGTCAGTGTTTTCAGAAAAATCCCTCTTGTTCTGGAAATCCACGTTCTAGCAATCTACCTGGAGACTCCTGAGAGATTCTTGTATTCTTAATACATACAAACTGATCCAAAATCAATGGCTTTTAAGGGTGTACAGTAATTCTGAAAATAGAGTCAAAACAAACTCAGGTGCTCAAAATCACAGATTCTTTTAGGGGGGAAAAAAAAAAAAAGACCGTGGTGTATATGCACCATAGGTCAAATTAAAGCTGTAGCACAAGCATTGGCCTTGCTCTACAACCAAGATAAGAGAGAGCATTCATCAGTACACATTTCCCAAGGGGCCCAGTCATGCAGATCTCAGTCAGGCAAATCTCTTTTAGGTTTGGATCTAAGAGTTCAGATTTTTACCCTTTGACAACTGCTCTGCTGCTGCCTCCGTTTCCCCTCTGCACAGAGTAGATGATACCCTTTCATCTGCAGCAACACCAGTTTTGCCACTGCATTAAAAGTATGTCCTGTTTTGTAATGAAAGATAATACCAAAACCAGGAATTCTTCAGCCTTTTGCATGTACTTAGAATTCATTTCTGCTGAGAAAAACCGAGAGAAATATTTGACTTGTCTTTACCTGCCTCTGCAAGAACACTTGCAGGCAGAGCAGAAGGAGCATAGGAGCCATTCCATATGGGCTATTGCTGCTACACCAGATCTTGGGAAATAAAGCAAAGCTGTTTTATTAAAAAATGTGTTCCTTAATTCTGCTTATAATACAGTTAAGTATCTAAATTTTGGATGCAGTTAAACTGAAGTGAAAAGAAAACTTCCATGTTTTTATCAAACTTGTACCCTAGTTTTCTCTTACCCATTTATTCCTCCTAGTCCCAAATTTGTGGACAGTGTCGGTAGCCCATTGTAGTGGCAAGACCCGTTATGCTCTTTCTTTGCACACCAAGTTCTGACTTGGATTCTTTTCTTCCATAAGGCACCCAAATTCAATTCTCAGAAACAAGCATTAAAGCACAAATCAGCAGACCTCTCCCTCCCTTGTCGTGCTGCACTGTTCGCTCCTTTTAAGAGAAAGATGAGCTTCCATTTAGCTGGCTTAACTCCAGAACTAATTATCTGAGATTAGTGACCTGCACAAACCTTGCTGATTTCAAGGAAATTCACCAAGCAGGCTCCAAAACAAATGCAAAAATCATTTTTTTCACATCAACAACAGCAGTTAGTGTAAAGTATTCTTCCCTCCTCTCAAATGACAGGAAAAAAACCACAGATCAAAGCAGAAACCAGAAAGGTGCCACTCTATAGTTTAGGGTACTCTAACAAATCTTCCCATTTTTAACCCTTTGTTCACCTTTTCTTTTTCCTCATCAGTACATTTTCTTGGTTTCTCCACACAGGGTAAATTCTAATGAAGACTATGTCCTGTCATTACTCTGTATCAGGTCTCAGTCAGGTTTGAGTATTTTTGTTCAACATTTATGTCCTGCTTTGCCCAACCAGCAAAGCATGGCCATCAACCATAACAAGTTTCTAATGTAAGCAGAAAAAAGAGAGAATAAGAGAACAAAGGGCAATAAGGGTAAGCCTTTCCTTTATCGACCCTCCTTGTTCTGGACCGTAAACTGTCCTAGCCAACGACTACCTCTGCTCACTGACATGAACGCATCAGTAAAAGGGGAACTAAACTGTGGAGATAAATACCACAACAGAGGAATAACAATGCTGTTATTTATATCGCTTCTGCTTTGATTCATTTTCTTAAGACAATTTTTAGAAGTGCTTCTTAACTGCCAGGTTCATAGCTGCTTGAACACAATTTTGAACAGCATCAAGGGCAACTTGCCCAAAGCAGCACGCAGCCGCTGGACCCTGCTATCAGACACAGCTCACAGTGCCTTTCTTCTTGTCCACAGTTTGCAGGAGTATTTTCACATTTGGAATCCAAGATGCTGAAAGGCCTTTGCGTAGGACTCTGCAGTTTTGAACAGCTCACCATCGTTGTTGATTTTTAACAATAATTTAGGCCACAGCAGCCAAACCTGTTTGCGTGTTCAGGACGTTCATTGACTTTTCACAGGGGAACACTGGTATCTACAAACTGGAGCCAGGATCATTCCCAAGTTCATGTACTACATAAGGAACTTCATCATACCTGAGCTTCCCAAATGCAATGAAAAGACTCTTCTCCAGTTCAGGATCTTGCTCTATGGAAATGCAAAGTTTCCATAAGTTAGAGGTTTCTCACAGTTTAACAGTTAAATGACAGAAAATGGTTTGTTAGTAGCTTCCAGTTAATTTTTGACAAAAGAGGAGCTTAGTTAAGACTACTTAGCCCAACAGAGTAAGGACGCTAGGAATTGAAAGTTTGGGGTTGGAAGGATTATATCACTGGAAAGAGAATAATCAGTTCTATTTAGTTTTGGCACCTTTACATTCTTTTAATTTCCACCTACTGTAAGAACAAACAGTGCTGGGCAATATTCCAGAAAATGTTGCTGAAACAAAGAAAGTATTATATAGAGAGCTGTAACTCTTAATAAAAAAAGAATCCAAGATGCTGAAATAAATCATTTGTATTTATTCATATGCTTGTCTGTAGAGGGAGCATAACTTTTATATTAATTCCAAGACACAGACTTTTGACCGAGTTTATACTGGCAATATTGTGTTCTGTTCTCAAAATTGTATCGATATCTAAGATTGCACGTTAAAGCCAGAAGGATTATCTTCATACATTATTAAATCCAATGTATATGTAAGTAGTGCTTACAGATGCAAACTGTAGCGCCTTCTTATTCTGAGAATAACAAAAAATAGGCTGAATGAAGTAAAATGAGCATCGAATATACTCTCTTTATCAAGCTAGCATTATAATGCAGTTGCAGAAGTCTACTGACTACAGTGTGACAGTGGGAGGTTTGTTTTCTTTTTAACCATTAGCTAATTGTGCACATTTTGTTAAACTGCTATGCAGAATCCATCAAGGAGTGACCCTATGTGCATACTTTCATTTCACTATAATTTTTTGCAGCACTGTGAATGGGGATGCTAAGCGTTATTTGCTTTCCCCCTGCCCCAAACATGCCAAACAAATAGCTATGAAAGTATTCAAGCATTTATATCTTACACAAATTTACTGGTTTATAATTTTGCATGACGTTGAACCATTCTAGAACTTCAGCTCAGAAGGGTAATCTCCACAGCTGCTAGGCAAGATACAAGAGGCATCCTGGTATCTCTTACTAGATGTAAGAGAGTACGTCACTTTGAGGTACTAATAACATCATTGTGGTTCACAGACAGATACAGATATTCTATTTCTTCCTCAAATAGGTATTTTCTGATGTTGATCAGAGCAGAATTTTAACATCTCCCTCAGTTTAATGAGGATGAGTAAGATTCTTGTCGTACAGTAATAATTTATGTTTACAATACAGAGTAACATGAGAAGAAAAGGCAGAGGCAATAAACTGAGTGGACTGAGACCCATCATTCCCAGTTCCACTTCAAGTCTGAATACTTACTGGCTGGAATGATCTCAAGTCTATCACTTGTTTCTTAATGGCTTTCTTCAAAAAAACAGACATACAGGTAGCAGAGTCACAGGGGCACTGAGGGGGGGAAAAAAAAAGTTAGGATTAGCCCTAGATCCCAGGAAAACATTAATGTCCCTCCTCAGTTTGTTAAACCAGGGAATCCTTCCAGAGATGAAATGATTGTTTAAGTAATGGTTATATACATCTATTTATACACCTTTCCTGAACTCCATTAAAGCTCCTGCTTGCAGACCTCTAGCAAGAGATGAGAAAACTCTTATTTATCCTCTGGGTGAAAGAAAAGCCCTCTGTGTGTTTAACTTACACTTTATTTGTTTTTAAAATATATTCAGGCGTTCCTGTGCAATTTGTTGCTAATGCTTAATGAGCCAAATCCTTTTAGATATTTGTCTACAGCTATAAAATTCTCTACTGGCTTCTTCCTCAAACTAGAGGTTTTAGCCCCAACTTATTAATAGATGCCAGAGAAAAACACCAACTCCAGAGACCTTCCCACAGCACCTTGTTCAGCCTGCTGCCCTTTACACTTTGCTTGTAACCGATAGAGAGTCTTAACGCGCAGATCCACAGGTGCGTCGGGCAGCCCAGGAGCCAGAATCTATGCACTAATATCCCTGTGAAGGGTAAGCCAGGCAATCAAGCATCTTGATTTAGCCTCCATGCAAAAGGTCAGATTAGGTGCTCTCTTGCGGTCCTCGCTGCATTTTGGATTCTGTGCTCCCGCTGTGACACCTGCAGGAAATCCAATAGCTAGGTAAAGCCGGGTTGTGAAGAACTTGGGAGGAAAAACAACTCCAGCATTTGTTACTGAAAGACAGAGAAACTCAAAACCATCAAATACAATCCCCTCTCTGCCCTTTCTCGTTACTTTTATACACACCCTAACTGAACAACAAGCTTGTTACACCCAGGATGGCAGCCAAACTCCCATAAAGCGGTTTGATTGCTTCGCCCCACCGCTCAGGTCGGGTCTGCCCACCCGGTACCACAGCTGCCCGCGCTGGCACGGCCGGCAACAACCAGGGGAGACACTTCTGCCACGGGGAGTTTCCTCCCCAGCACACGGCCACGGGCTTGCACAGACCCCACACGACGTGCCCCTTGCTCTTGTGCGTGGACACGTAGCAATGGGTGCTTGGCTCCCTGCTGGATGTCCTTTTTAAGGGCATCATGGACTTCATCACGACCCAGGTATGAAAAGCTGCCTCGCAGGCAGACAGCGACTGCTTGTATCAGCTGGAGGTTCAACAGCACTTTCCAGAGCGGTCCCATATAGGGAACACTGCAGTAATTTAATGTGGGAGTGAAGAAAACCAGCAGAGGACCTGGTGAGGTTCACCCTCCTCCCCAAAAGAGCTCCTTTGCCAAGTGTGCAGTCAGCAACCTCTTCTAAGATTGCTTAAGCCCTGCCAAGATTTAGACACACTGTGTGTGGCAGCGGTACTCGGCTCGAACAGCCTGCAAAAGCCAGCGAGCCTGGAAGGGACAGGGGCTGCATGTGTGGTCAGCACCGTCGGTAGCAAACCCCCTCTGATGCGGGGAAAGCTGGGTCCTCTTTCCTCGCAGAGGATGTTACACAGCATATCTGGAGGAGACCAGCCCTCCTGGGCACTGCTGCTAACCCGCTCTCCAGAATTACAGTAGCAGCATTAGAGTTCACTAAACTCTAAATCTGTTAAGATGGAGAAATCTTAGACAAATACAGCGCTGCTGGGAAATAAAAAATAAGAAGAAATTCAACCGTAACCAATCCTGACTTCCTTTAGACTAGGCAACTAAAGAAAAAAAAAAAAGACCTGTAAGAGCCCTCTGTAGGCTATTCAGACACCTTATTTAAATTTTGTAAGAGGATCTGAAACCATAATGATGGTCACATGTAAATATCAAATAGCTCAGTTATGTCAGGAACCACTTACCCACAGGAATTTTTTTCCTGTAAAAGATGCCAACAAACACCTATGGATTTAAAAATAAAATTCAAATACATAACAAAAGTTGTAATTTTCTTTAACAGTAAAATCAGAAAGAGTCCGTGCCAAAGCTATAGCCAGAGATAATCTTAACATGGTCATGAATTCACATTCTGCCAGAAGCTCTTCCACTAAACATTTAGCAAGGCACATCTTTGGGTCCTAATTTTCCAAAACTTTGATACAGAGCCTATATTTAATAAATAAAATCTTCAGTGTTGAGCAGATATATTTCAGGCCCTGAAGCTCTATAATGACTGTATTTTAAAATTTCTTTTAAAATTCAGTGCAGTTGTCAGATACGTGCTCGTTTTAGTTATGCATAGGTGAGTTTGCAGTGGCATCAAGTGTGCAATTAGCCTATTCCCAGGTGAATGTTCTCTGCAGATATGTCACTGGAGAGATCCCTTTCACATCTTTGCCTATTTGAAGGTGGCAATAAACCAGTTGTCGTAGCCTACTCATCTCAAACTGATTTCTCAAGCTGTGTTGCACCAATAAACTTCCTACAGGATAGCAGTAGTGGTTCTGAAATACACACTGCAGAGAGTAGAAAGGAAGGTCCCCACATACGGACACACTCTGCTGCGGTGCTTTTCCTTGGAGAGAGGTGTAGCAAAGGCAGCACATAAACAAAACTACTGATAAATTATGGTACTTTAGAGGACCCGTCTGTAAGTCAAGTGGAGAAGTATGCAGCTGAAGTGCCATAGACACTCTGCCAGTGCTGGCTTGAGAAACATCTGGGACTGATCCTCCACCAACGCGGGTCTAAACACCACCAGCTCCAGGGCAGTCTTCAGCTCAGGTTGGCAGAGCTCCAGTTGAGCACTGCCAGTTTAACCCAGTAGAGCATCTCCCTTCACCTTAGCACATGGAAAATATCACATTAAGCAGAGATATAAAAAAAGGAAATGCTTTCTTCCCCCCCACCCCCTTAGCTATTTCTCCCAGCACCGTCATACAGGTAGCTGTTACACCACTTTTACAGACTCCTCTACCCACCCACTCCTGGCACAATACGTAAAGATGTTAGAAACCTTTTCTGGGCCATCTTCTTTTTAAATTGTTGGTGTAGAACAAACACGCTCTGACAAAAAAGCTCTTATGCAGAGCAGAGCGTACAGGTGGCCCTCAGTTTCCCCTAGGCAATACGCTCCTGAGGGCCACCAAAACCAACTGAAAGACCCTTCCCATCCAAATTTGCCATTAACACATTACTTTCCTTGCTCCGAGATCCTGATCCCCTCCTGAAGACCAGGTCACGCTGCTGGGGCCCCACGGCACGAGCAGATGATTGAGGCTGGAGGACCGGGCTCCAAGCTCCCGCACCTCCCCGGAGCCAAGGGTGCCCTCCTTCCCTCGGCGGGTGCCCCCGCGCCAGCCGCCTGCGCTCCTGGTGTTTGTCACCGCGGGACGGACTGCAGGGCGCTCCCAAGGCTTTACAACCAGTGAAAATCGGCACCAGCTTCGTAATTCTGGCACAACATGTCTTCGCTTTGAAGTCTGGTTACTGGTTTTTACAGTTCTATTTTTAAAATGTATTAAAGATGTTTAAAAGTGGCAGAGACTTCCAATAAAAGCCATGTTGTCCAGAATCAGGATGCTGGTCCCAATTTAAACTGGCTGTTAAACAATAGTATATCCAAATAAAAGTGGTCTGATTTACAAAATACCTCAGACTGATTGAACGTTTATTATCCAATTTTTCTCTTTTCAGGTCTTCAGAGGTCATTCTCTCTTTATTTCTTTTTTTCTTTTAAATCTGCAAGGCTTTCCACAACTACTGTATGGAAAATGGATTCACTTACTGTATTTAAAAATCAACTGTTAACGTTAAATACCGAAGAATAATAAAGCAAAGATGCTAATAAAGATTTACGTTACTTTTGGTTCTATGCGTGATTTAAACAGCCTACAACATCATCAGAGCTCCATCTTCTGAAACACACCCAGGATGTTCTGCAACCAGCTTCTGGTTTTTATCGTCAGGCATTTTCTGTTTTCCCAATATAAACTCATATTTAAAACTTTATATCCAGAGCACATTGGATTTTCTATTTGGAGAAGTGAAAGAACGTAAACAAGACAATGCCTGAAGGAGAGCATCACTCCACGGAGGAGCCCGGAGGAGCCGGGGCAGCCTAATTCCCTGGGTCCGCCTGGAGTTCGAAGACCTTCGCCTGTGACTGACCTCCTGTTTCTGCAGTGATCCTGGGTGAATCATTTCACATCTCCATCTGTCTCAGCTGTTTAAGCTGAGCTCCTCAGGGCAGGGGTTTTCTTTTGCTTTGTATATTTATGCAGGGTAACTGTAACTTAGGAACTTATAGCGATAATATTACTAATACAAACCAAGCAAATTACATGAATAAAAAATGTAGAAAGATTTAATGTACAAAAGGACTGTGTTTGATGAACCAGGAGGAGCCACAGCCTCTGTATAAAACTTTTGAGAAAATTTTCAATGCTAAAGTTGGTATTTCAGCGGTCTACGCCCATATCTTGTAGTTATGTCCTAGCAACACACAACTGAAACAGGCTTCCTGCCCCATCAAATCCCACCATGTCACATAATTCCACCATAAAGTTTCACATTAATATCCAAAAATCTGCAGCATTTTCTAATACCTTTAGCAAGTACATGTAATAAAAAACTTAGTGGAAGTCTGAGATGTAACCCACCCACTTGAACCTTCTCTCCCGTCCTCTCCAATACCTGTCCTATAAACAGGAAATATCTCTGCTTCCCATTCCACAGACCAGAAAATTGGGGCAAAGGACAAATAAAATAACCTGCCCAAGGTGATGCTGACTTGGCACTTGTATGTCCTCTGCAGTGGACCACGCCACTTGTCAGACAAATTGCGCTGTAATAGTGAAGTAGTTAGGTCTTCAAGATTCATGGTTAGCAAGTATTCCTAAATTTCTGATTAAACATCTTGTTTCCTAGTAGTTTTAAATTGGATGTGTCATTTTGTAAATGACAGATGGCTACTATACAGTAAGTGAGCAGGTTTTTAGTTTAGAACAGCAAATACATGAATACATTGGCACCAAGTTTCAGGTAATTCTTTCTACTGAACTTTTGCCAAAAGTGATATAATGGCGTCTCACTTCTAGAAATACAAAATCTGCAAGTGGGTTTGGTTGACCTTAGTCAAATCTAGCGTACTAAAAAAATAGCATTAAACTGTTGTTCAAAATGAAACACTAAACAGGTCAAAGAAATATTTTCCCAGCAGTACACATAATTTCTCTCAATACATGGAATTGAAAAAAAAAAAATTGAATTTCAGCAAGAAAATAAAAGGCAAATCCTAGCTTACAAAATAAAACCAACCACAAAAAACCACCCCAAAACAAAGCATAATTGTATAATTTGAGTTGAACAAACATATATGCTGCATGTTTTATAGGATGAGTAACTACAGATAATGTATTGATATAATTTTCACTTATTTCCTGTTGACTGGTGGGGCCAGTGGGTTTCAACATCCACCCAAAATACATTGACTCAGAGACTCAGTTCTACTCGGTGATCTTACCGCTCAAACAACTGGAACCTAGAATTTGAAAATCAGTAGCAATGGATGGAAATTGCTCCCCACTGGCAATCAAACCACGGGCAGGTTTTAGAAGCTGTTTGCTGTAAACTCTTCATTCTCCAGGCAGTGACCATGATTTGGTCATTCTTGTTTCTTGGCAATCAGAATCTGAGTTGCTTTTAAACCTGATCTGGTTAATCTTTGTTTGTAAACTTTTGTTCCCCAGACAATGCAGTCATAAGCAGAAGAGACATAAAACTGAGCCTTATCTCCATTGGACTAGATTCAGTTAATAGATTAAAGCTACATAGAGTAATCTAATGGAAAGAAGGGCCGACTTCCTGAAAGTATCTGGAGAAAAAAATAAATTAACTGCAGGATCACTTTGATATTGGGAAAACAGTTGTACTGATTTTTAATGCTCTTTTCTAAGAATCAGTAGAAGGTACAGGATGGTTTAACTGTTAAACGGTGCCACTCCTGCTTGGGAAGCCAGCCTAAAACGTAGGCTGTGGGCACTAGATGAGGGATCTGAAGAATAGTACCAGGGAGAGCAGGGACCGGGAGGCAGCTGCCCACAGAATTAAGCTTCTGTGTCAAAAAACCCTCAAACAACTCCGTTCATCATTTGATTAAATGCTGTATTCCAATGTGAAACCCAAGAAAAACAAAGCCAAACAGAAATTGAAGAGCTTTGGTGAAAAAGGAACAAGTTTCCTTTTAATGCTGCTCCGCAGCAGTTACAGATCCTGCTATAGCGAAGGATCTCGTGTTTGTAACACCTCCTGGAGCCTCACAAAACCAGTCAGCTACTCAGCTAGTACACAATGCTAAATCTTTTCATATTTACTTATTAGCTCCATCTTGCCCAGCATATCTATTTATGACTTCATGTTGCAGTATCACACCCAGATTTCTCCATTACTTCTGAATTTAAACTTAACATTTGGACTAGGATACAGCTATTACTGTATATTTTCAATACTAAGAACATTAGTTTGCACACCTTGTTTTAACCTACAAGCCACAGACTGAGTGTAACGCTGTTTCATCATTTGTAACTTCCATGGGGATCTGCAGTAATTGCTCCTACTGCTAATTTTTTCCTTAGATGCGAGAGCAAAAATAACAAAGGCACGAGTACATTATCGCACACTAAAAAAAAAAATACCTAGGATTCTGGGGAGGAGCGGTCTTGGAGCTGTTGCATGTTTGTTTTTGAGAATCTGCTGCTGTAAACTGGCTTCTGGAGCTCAATATCCACATGCAATCTTCCTAGCCTGTATGGGCAATCATAGCACTTCATTGTCCAGTGCTATCATTACAATATTGTTATCATCTGAGCTTGAGTCTGACACTTTCTCTAAGACCTTTCAAATAACCCCTTTACTAGGCTTCAGTACCAAACCATTCAGGGCAAATCTCTGCTTTGTGCTTGTCAGCCTTAATAGACTGGATGTCACTTTTGCCTGTAAAAAGTGCCCGCTCTTCAGCTGTCAGTCAGTCCTTGCGGTGTCAGCCGAGAGCGTGGCTGGAGCCGCTGGATTAGAGGGTAGTTACCATAGCTGTCAGATTACTGACAACCTGACACCCACATCCCCAACTTCCTTTGACTGTATTTGGTTTCCATCTCGCTCCTTGGACCTTTCTTAAGGTGGATCCATCTGCTGAAGTTAAATAATAAGTGGTGTAGCCACCTGGGAAAGTTTTGTTCTCGTCTTCGGTTCCTCTTGCACTCCGGTCTGCCTTTTGCGGACGCACATCATCAAATGTGTTTTGCGGAACTCTTTGCTAATTTATAAGGGGAGAAAATACATTTTTTCTCAGGTCTCTAAGTTAATAGCATTTCTTCAAACCATGCCTGTGTTTGGAAGTGGTTTTGTTGATATCTACCTTTAGTCAAAGGTATTGGGGGGTTTATACGTATAACTCCATACATTTCAAATGTGCTCACCACCCCACTCTTTCAATGCCTCTTCAGTTCTACTCACAAAAGGTTACAGACTATGCAATTCAGTGAGTAGTTCACAATTATTGGAAGTAGCATGCATTATACCAGCACTTTATAGAACTTGCCTTGTATTTCACATTCCATGGTTGACACGTATGTTTCCTATTTTTAGAATGCAAACTAAGACTAAGCAGGAAAAAAAAAAAACTTAATTATGTTTATTTAGGACCAGAAACACACTCACACTTTTTGGCTGTNGGGGTTTTTTTTATTCAGTTATTTGTTTCAAGATAATTGTAACCTGTCATATAAGCCTGGCCACAATATTTTTATCTCATTATATGAAATTCTTGTGGAAACCATTCCACATAGAGGAGAAAACATAGCAGTCCCTCATATTGCAGGGTAACCTACAACTCAGCATAAAAGGGAGAGTATCTGGCCTATAGTAAACACTGTTCTTTGCATTTAGCAATACGTATGACTGTTGGATTTGAATGCAACACGTGCCAGGCAATTTGCAATACGTTGAATGTTTGAGGAAACGCGTAAAGGCGTAACACACCCCTCACAGAAACCCGAGGGATTGGCTTGTGAAGTTTGGAGGTGGATTTCATTCCTTCCTGCCCCACTGTTAGCTCCAAGCCACTTTGCTCAACGCCACACCTACAGCAACCACAGGCTTGCCGGCTAGCTCTGCCTAACCCCGTTTTCAGCAGTCACCCGTTGTGTGTTCAATGGCACGGTCTCTCTGCTGCTTCCCGCTGAAACACCCGCTCTTTGGGTTCTCGCGGTTCCAGTACATTTGGGTGTATCGCCCCATGAAATTAATAAGATATTCAGCATCTAATGAAGATACGATATAAGCGCATACCAAACAGCTTTTTCAGTAAAGATCGAAGAACTGGAACACGACAAGAATTCTTTGGTTCAGACGAAACCTGCCTGACCCTTTGTCTCAACTTTTAATTTGCAATTCTTCTATAAGGTTGCAAACACAAATAGCTTCTTTTTCTGTAAAATGCAAATTTAAACCATAAGATGGCTTATACCTAATGAGCTTTACAGAGATACTATTAGCTCCTCCATAAACAAGACTGCCTCAAATTCAGAACTAAATTTGAATTTTTCTTTAGATAGAAACTACATTATGATGCATGAACTCTGCTACCTTTTCACATTTCTTTTTGGTATTTTCCTTCTTATTACATTTCATGCTTGCGTAGCTATCGCCTCGCAAGGCAGGCAGATGTGATTATGGATACTCCACACCTCATCTAACCTTGCTCTTCAGAAAGGCAGGCAGCAATGGTTTTCTGCCTGGAACCAGAGGCTGAGTCATGCAGAGACCCGTGCGTCCAGCACCGCACCCATGCAACAGCCCTGGTGCAAGACACCCGAAGCAGCCGCTGCAGTACTGGAACAGATAGTGCAAATGGACCTTGTGACAGGGTTAGTATTGCCCTCTACACAGGTACTGCGGTAACTACTAGGATACAGATGATTGTCAATGGGAAGCTTGATGGCAGTCTATTCACAAGGAGGAGAACTACCAGAAGCCAATAGCGTCACAAGTTCCATATCTTACTAAGCTATTTTCATTAACAGACTGATTTCTGGGCTGTTATCACTACTTTATAACAAAAAGAGTTCAGTGAGCAAACATGGGGGTTTGTCACACGTTTTTCTGATTTGTATGAACTGCCACCTCAACACACATCATTGAAATACTTTAATTTCCAAAGCCTGCTATTGTTCCAAGTGCCTTTACATTTCTTCCCAAGTTCCTGACACTTTCTATGATTGGGACCTTGCCATATTGCAGACTGAGCCAATACCTAGGAACAACCCCAGGATTTGGCCCTTTGATCTCATGGTAGAAGATAGAGCGCGAGCACTTCCCAGACACATTTCTGAAACGCGGCATGCCCTCATGAAATCAGTTAGGGGGAAGATAACCAGTACCTCCAAATTAGTGACAAGGCTTCAAGAACATGCATGGGGATTTTTTTTTTTTCTTTTGCTGATGCCTACCTCAATGAGCCAACTTGATTTAAATATATTTAAAATATTTCTTTTAAATCTAGAGGCTCTCTCAAAACGTTGCACTATAATATATTTTTAAGTGAAAAGAGGGTTATGAAAATGCATTATTAATCCAATTCAGCTGAACAACTGTCAGAAATGTCATACTTAAATCCATTTACAGAAATTAATGCATAATATTATCCAGTAAATAGTAAGGCACAATTCACAGCAGTGGGTAAATCCCTGTTTGAACAGATGGGACGAAATGTTGGGACATCAAGCTGACTAATTTGGGTACCTCCCAAGTAACCTCCATAACCATGGGTGTGCAGTTATTTTTCTCTCTCACTGCCAGGTACAGTCACAGAGCGAAATCCAGCAGCGCTCTTCCATCCGCCATGCCTGGCGCCCGGACACCGTTCACAGCATTAACTCAAGAGGAGAGCTCTGGAAACGACAGCCACACCTTCCCCTTCCAGATGCAAAGAGGAGGTGGTATCACATCACGTATGCACCACAAGTCCTCAATCCCAACTTGAGACACATCACTCCTCTGCTCAGGAGCTTTCAGGGAATTTTTGGCCATTCCAAAAAAAAAAAAAAAAAGAAGGGGTACTTGCCATGATTCACCTGGAGACCGACTGCATAAGCCTCTCCCCATTGAGCCCTTCACCAGCAGTGCTGCCTCTATAGGTAACCACATAATCCAAAATGGGGAAGGGAGTTAACCCCCCCCATCATCCCTGTGAAGGTGGCAGAGCCAGGCTTGGTGACAAGCAGAGAGGGGAAGGCTCTCACCCCATTTCCAGAAGTCCTCTTACCCACTACCACTTCCTCACCAGTATTTTGCCACAGGGGCCTGAAAAGCTTTGAGGAGGGATCCCCAGCACCACAGTGCTTGGGGTCCACTGCTGCTACACACGACTGCAAAATCACGCCTCGGTTTCCCAGCCAGCCCAAGGAGAAGCCTCACCTGAAATTATTCTCTTCAGTCCCTGGAGGAGCGAGCACCTTGGAAAAATTAGGCATGTGTTTGGTGACAGCAAGGTCTGGGCTTATAGTCTAAGAGCTAAAAAAAAAAAAAATTAAAATAATTAAAAAAGTTTTTGTTAAGAATCATCTACTGCACTCACTAGTTAGTAATTTTAAGCAGTGGTATCCTGGTTTATGACTCTCTGTTGCAATGCCCAGTATATATTTCTTTTGCAGAACACTACCAGCAAGTATAACACGCTAACAGATTGCTTTCTAAGTTTCTTTTTCTCTTTTTTAATAAAGGTTTGTGAGTTACAGAAGTGCAAAATGTGCTTTAAACCTCTTCATTTGTTTTGTTTACTTCTATAGCTTAAAAACAGCCAATTGTTTTTAATTGGTTTAAAAAAAAATTGCTTGAGGCAGAAACCTAGAAAACCAATCTTCTGTCTGGAGTAAATTTTTACAGCTGCCTTTTAAACCTCTGAAAATAGGGTTTATAATGGAAGTGCTGACACAACCTTATCTACAATATATCAGTGTGAACTGTATCGCTATAATAAGCAGTTATTATGTATGTGTAAAAATAATGAGAGCCAGTGTCTGAGGAGAGTTAATGTAAAATGCTAAGCAATTGTGGTTGGTTACACAGTATAGGTTAATATTCTTTCATATAGCTATACTTTTTCCCCTTTTGTCCTCCAGAACTCCTAATGAAAATTTTGATACCTGACGGTAATGATAAGCAGCCATTCACACGTCCTTTGTGTCAAGGCTAGAGCATTAATGCTTTCCTTCATATAACATTTTGCATAGCCTAAAGCATCTATTAAAATCCTTTGTAAAATTCATGAAACAAAAGTGGTGGGTTGAGTCTAGTGGGAGAGCAAGTAAGCTGCTTATTAGCAAAAAGTCAAAAACACAGGGCCAATTACAGATCTGAACAAGAAGGGCTACAGAACAGCATGGGGAGTAATTCTTTCTTCAGCCCAATGGGCTCAAGTGAGAGGCAACCTAGATAAAAATATAGCAAATATTCTAAGCAGTAATTAAACTAAAATGTTTGGAGTTAGAAACAGCTCTATAACAACTGAAGGATATGCTCAAGTAAAACAATTGTCTGGTCTCACATAGATGCTAAATTGGAAGGATTTAAGACTGCTCCCTAAAGGAACGACTAAGGGGTAGTCAAGAGGAGCTGTGAGCTCAGGAGATATGTAAAAAATCTGTTTGGTATTTCAAATGCTATAAATTAGATAAAAAAATGAGCTTTTCTACTGAACAAGCAACATAAAACTGAATAAACCACAATAAGATTGCCCTTTTTCTGTTATAAACTTGACATTAAGCCTGTCATGTTCAATGACAGCCTAACAGACCTCATTCTTTACCCTTTGGAATTTGAAAGATTGGCAGATGTCATGATTTCCTTAAGATAAAAGGCCTTGCAGATAATGTTCACCACACATACTTTTAGTTTCATAACTTCACTCCCCTACTTCCAGAATCATTGAGTAAAATTTCCAAATAGAACTTGAAATTTTTCTCTGGTCGATAATTGTTTCTGACCCCGAGGAAAATCTTTTATTGACAAAGGAAAAACGTGACATGGGCAGCAATTTTTATGATTTGCTTTACTAGTCCAAACATGCCCTTACATTCATAATAATGAGCTGCTTTGCACAAAACAGCTCATTATTATGAACAGAGGGGTATAATATTGTTAAGTAAGCTGAGTCAAAGCAGAACTAGTTGAGGCTAGCTCTCAACTGGAAGCAGTTTTCCCTTTAAAACATCCCTCCTCCCCTTTAAAAATCCTTTGAAAAAACACACATGCTTATTTTTTAAAAACTGGAATGTGGTAAGAATCACAACTGGCATTTCCTAACACTTGGTTGGTAAACTTTATGCCTTGTTATTCATTTACTTTTCAATGTAAGAATTGTTCCAAGATGTTCTATAAGTCGAGGTTATTATGCAACTTCTTAGGGGGCCACGCCGTATTCCTGTGAATCTGAGAGACAATTTAACACCTATTTAAACAAGGAAATCCTGGCCCTGCGCTTTTGCAGCCAAGCAGCATCAAAACGCAATGGATCTGCTGGGCCATTCGGTGGGAGGTAGGCAGGGGAGATGCTGCAGAGGCTTCTGCAACCTGCCACAGGCAGCCAAGCTCCGCGTTCGCCTTCCCGAGGAAGCGACCAAGGGAAGGGCGGTCATGGGCTCACCTGCTTCACGGTCAGAGAGCACCATACCCTGCAGGAGAGCTGCCACGCAGCCTTCTCCTGGAAAGCAGCGTTGTGAGGAGCTCCAGTCAGCGCCCTGGCTTTCAGGGTGCGTCGGGACTTCATCCCTCCTGCTGTCCGTCCATCAGGCTACGCCTTCACACTCAGGTTTTGTCCCACCTCACTCAAAATCAGTTGCTTCTGTCTGCAGTCTCACGGAAGCTCGCTGCGGTTCAAATGCATTTGTTAGCACGGAGGAGGTTCCCCTCCCGGAGCCGAGAGTGCAAAAACAGCCCTAAGACTTGCACCCTCTCCCCTTCTGACACCGTTACCCCGGGGCAGCTGCATCGGCCTCACCGGCTGCTCGCATCCGTGCGGACAGCGTGTCCCTGCCTCGGGCCAGAGGCAACCACCCAGCTCGCCCACTTGGCCGTACAAACGGGTCCTGTACTGTGCCTCGGGCGTGCACAAGTCTGTCTGCAAAATATTGGCAGCTCAGCTGGATCTACATCCAGGTATACAAATACTTCATTGCCAGGTGTTCCAGAACTGATACATTTTGGGGTGAGTTTGAGAAAGGCCATCACCTCCAATGTCAGGAATTGTTATCAAGACTTTGTGTGTGGTTTTGGTTTTTTTGTAAAATTCAAATTTTCATTAACTTATTGGCCATTCCATTTAAATCTAATTTCTAATTTGTATTCTGAAGAGAAGTGACAACTTTTCACAGCCAAACTTTAAAGCTTCTTTTAGTGTGAGGTAAGACAATATTTGGTAAACAGACTTTTTTTAAAAAGCTTATGGATACTGTGATCATAAATCTCAAACACAGCAATTACCCCCAGCATTAAAGACATGTTTTTGAGCAGATATTCGTCACAGCAATGAAGTTCAAGTTAGTTCTGAGTCAAAATCTGCTAATGTAGCATAAACAAAGAAACTATAACATGTCTTCCTTCATCAATAGCTCTAATATAATAAAATAATCTATTTATTACTATTCCTAATTCTAATACATGTTGCTAGATTTCAGGGGCTCAGATTTTCACAAAGTGAAGATTGTTTTAAAAGAATTGTATCTCAAATGGTCATATATATAGCAGTTTAGCCACTACCTTCAAACATAGAACAGTCTAATTAGAAAAAAAAAAAAAAGGATTGTTCAAGAGGCATATAGCATGGATGACATAATTGCATTAGAATAAGGAAATCAATCGAGCCAACCAGCCTTTCACTCCAGTTAGCCATTTACATACATTAAAGTCACCACATTGATAGGAGTAGCATGAATACGACTTAAATGTACTAGACATTATATCCAAAGGAAAAAAAAACACAAAACACAAAAACAAGTCTCTGAAATTATTCCAAATATAGCATCAAGAGAGTCTTGTGGTTTGTGTTTGCAAAATGAGATTTCTTAAACTGAGATTTAAAAAAAAAATACACAACACTGAACAGATAAAAAATTTCAAAACTCTATCTCCCTGTAGTTTCACTAACATGTTAACCTACTTACAGCAATTAGTGCTTCATTAGTAAGGCTAACTAACTGTTGCTATGCCCTGTAATGATTTGCCAGGTTTTCTATATACAAGTGCATAATCAATGTTTTCCAATTACTGCTATAGTGCAACCACTATTTCAAATAAACTAGATAATAATACAAACCCATTACTGAATCTGAAGTAGCAGAGGCATTTAATTGCAAGGCAGTTCTTTTCAGCTTTTAAAATTTTTCACACTAATGAAGTGTCATACAAAAAAGTTGTATTGATTTTTCCACCACATGGCTTCAACCACAAATATGTAATTATCCCTTTTATATCTAGCAAGGGGATTAAAATAATCTATAGTATATAGCCTTTACTTATCCCTGATGGGTCTCGTAGTACTTTTACCCTTTTCAAAATATGCAGCTTTTTGATGAATGAACTTTCGGTAAAACGTTGCTTTATCTGCTTCATATCTCTACTTTTTTGAAGCCAGCTAGCGCGCAAGGATTGGAATTTTAAGTCCTCAGTTCTCCCACCGGCAGAGGAGAGGGAAGCCTGATCCTGCACTGCTGAAGCAAGGACAAGTCTCTGCTGCAGAGTCAGGGCCACAACCCCCGATGCTGGTCCTCTTCCCCACCTCAGTGGTCCCCATCAATTCGCTTAAGAGACCAGGGAATGGATTTTGACTCATAACGCAACTTTTAGTCAGTGTTTTCAAACCCGTCCCAGGGGACAGCAGCTCGCGCACGGTGCTGCTGCCAGAGCACCGCGTACCTGTTGTAGGACTTGGGCTGGCACGAGCCGATCCATCGGTTTCGCTGGAGCTCCCAGGACCTCCGCAAAGCAGAGCATCCCTCCACCAAGTCTTTGACAGGAACGGTGGGACCACACCTAACACCTAAGGCATTTGGGATTTCTTATTTTCTCAGCACCGGTTGCGCACCATGATTTAAAATAGTATTTCAGAAAAAAGCAGGTGAGGCAAAGACACATGATAAACATTAGCTTATTTTCATGGCTATTGTACCAATTATTTTTTCCTTAAATGCTTGGAAAGAATTCCAGCTTGATTTTAATATTGTTTTCATTAAAGCAAGTCTACAAAATGCTTTAACAGAGATGGAAGGTAAAACCCCCGTGCAGAAAAGTAAACAAAGAAACCCAAACTGGAACAGAGCTTTAAGGTGGGAAAGCATTAATAGTGCCAAAGCTGTACCTCCCAGTAGGTTCACCAACATGGTAATCTACTGGCAGCTGTTAGTTCTTTCAGATTTTTTGGAATTCCCTGAAATTTGCTGGTTTCCTATACCTTGCGCAATACGTATTTTAAGAGGAAATTCATGCAGCTCATACTATTCTGAGATCATATACACATTAAAACTAGCTAGATATTTAAAAAGAACTTACAATGATATGTTAGAACTCTTGGATAAAATATAAAACTGTAGTACAGCCATTGAATTAGAAGTATTTTTGTAATGGTAGGTATCTTTTTTCCCCTACATTTTTATTCACATTATTTGAAGGCCAAGCATTGAGTATCACCTAACTATTCGGATGAAGAAACTTATCTATGGTTGTTACTAAAATCTAGTTTAATTTATTATAATACATTTAATAGACCACTTTAAAAAGCTTTAAGAAAAGTTGAAACTTGCAAAAACATTTTAAATATTAGCAAGTATTTAATATGTAATACAGAAAAATAAAACACAAGCAGTGAACCTTGAAATATTGTAATGCTCATTTCTTTCCCAATCAGCTGCATATTATACCCAGCAGTATCTGAGTTACAATATTTCTTTAGTAGTACAATGGACTGGACAATTCAATGAAGATATTAATATTTTTAACCATAATAAAAATTTTAAGAACACACAAAACTACGTCTCATCCAATTAATGTAGAATAAAGCTCTTCTATGATTTTTAATACTACACTACTGTATTTTCTACTT
The DNA here is from genome assembly GCA_013400195.1 of Aramus guarauna. Classification (NCBI taxonomy): domain Eukaryota; kingdom Metazoa; phylum Chordata; class Aves; order Gruiformes; family Aramidae; genus Aramus; species Aramus guarauna. The sequence continues at coordinate 1,548,372 of VXBL01005128.1, forward strand.
TTTCAAATAGGGCAGGTCCATGTTTTCATTTTTATAGATTTCAAGATACTCTAGAATACTTCTATGATTGTCCCAGTGAGTTTACAATAAGACAATTCAACATTATATCTTAGTTCATTTCTTTGTTCCTCAGCACGCAGTAATAAAGGAATAAAAACAATTATTTAATTCTTCTTTAATTAAAATGCCTTGTGACACTTGCAAAGGACAATGACTAAAATTGTGAGCAAAAGTAGAAAATTATTTCTTCAGAAGAGTTTAAGAAAAAAAAAAACATACATGCGCCTTGTGGAAGCGTGTTTCCAGGATAATAAAAGGCCATTACCTTGACCGTTGACATGAAGCCATCAGAGTCATATTTATTGATGAAACTTTCAGCTCCCAATCTGCTGCACTGAATGAGCATCATACAGCTGTCAGCAAAGGCAGAGTACAGAAACAGTGATAGCTTGTGACATTTTCCTTTCGTAATTTATGAAAGCAAAATACCTTAGAGTTTGTAGACCACAAGAATAAAAATTTTAGAATAGTCCCCTTAAAGAAAAAGGCCATAAGATATATATCTTAACAGTGTTTTTCTATTACCAGAACAGTTTGCCTGTAAAACTGAGGATATCTATGCAGAATTAATTTATAATCCTTAAGTAATATACTCTACGCAAAAAGAAATGCCGCCATACCACAAATAAGCATAATGTGAGAAAGACCTAAAAGGAATATCTTCAAAGTAATCGTACTGTGAGAATACTTTGGAGTTATTTACAGAGAAATAGCTTTAAAACCTTTTTTAAATTAATATTATTAAGCAAATGTTATTATAATTAGCAATATTTCAGAGGAAATGAGTCAATTAGATGAGAACTTAAGTATTATAATCTCAAAGTGAACATTTTTCAATATTAAAAATGCCATTTGCACATATTAGAAACAAGCAAATGGGGAGATGTGTCATGATATGTTGTATATCTTTCACTTCTTCATTTCATGCTGCTTGGAAAAACTGTAAAAATGAATCTGCTTGAAATTTCATGGGTACCAGTACTTTTGCTCACAAATCAAGTCAAATATCTTCAGACGCTAAACATCTACTATACAGCATCCCCTTCAAGCTGGACACTGCTGGTACCAGATAGACTGGGGAATCTTACAGCACCTCTGCCAGTGCCCCAGTTCAGGATGCTCAGCACATGCATCCCACTGTTTTGCCCGGCCAGGGAGATTCCCTTTAGCAGGTTGAAGAAGCATTAAGACCTGGTACACACGCAGTAAATGTCCTTTCCGTGGTTTTTTCCTCCACATGCTCTTTGCCCGCTGGCTGCTTCCAGGGACAAGGATGCTCAGCATTCAGGCAGGATGCAATTTCTCCCATATATTGGCCCAGTTCAGGATACTGGATATTTTAGATACTTGTGCATATTCCTGATTAGCTGAGACTTTCCACCCTTGAAAATCTTGAGAGAGATGCATGCACAGCTACTGCTGCTTGATAAAGCTTTGACAGCAGATTTTGGGGGAAAATAAGAGCTAGATATCATAATAGTGTTTATTCTGCAATTTATTACACCTGATGCACATTTTAAAACTATCCAGTAGACTACAACAGACATGTTTTAAAAACATACTTGAGGAAGATTGAACATTTTAACTTTTTGTTCCGACTCCTCTCGACAGGTGGGAGTGGGAGGGGAACACTTCTCAGCCAGCATCGGCCCTGGAGAACACCAGTCCTCCCAGGGGAACACGTTACAGCCGGCTTCCTTACCCCTGCTGCAGGGCACGCCGGGGGTTAGCGACTGCCGGGGAACAGGCGGCACACCGGTCAACCGGCAGGACTCATTTTAAGAGAAAATAGGGAGGGTGAGCGCACAAAGCAGGGCACTGGAGGGAGTTTGGGCACGATTGTGCCAATGGTGCTGTGCCGTGCCCATGCATGAGAGCCAGGTTCCCCCACAACATGGCTGCCTCCTTACGCTGCCCCTGGGGAGAGGGAAGAGGCTCTTCCCATTTTAAAAGTTACTTTGAAAAAGATATTAGGCAAAGTAAGAAAAAATAACTTGCATCAACTGAAGCAAAAAAAAATTCTTAGACATTTTTTGATTATCAACTGGTGCTTCCTAGTTGTGTTTTCCAGGGAACAAACCCAGCTGCTTTCTCTTTCCCCATTTCTCCTCCCCTAGTTCAGCAACAAGGCAAAAACCCATGGGTTTTTGCATGGCTCTTCAAGAAGAGACATTCAGCACTAACCTGGTTAATAAAAGATGATATAAAGTTGCTTTCAAACATCACACTGGTCTCTTCTACAAGATTAATAGCTGCAGCAAGAAGCAGTGGTAGCTGCAGACAAGAGAGGACACTTTTTTACGGCTACAGGCACGTGATGGATCTGGGAAGTTTCTTGGCTGCCGCGGAGCAAGGCGAAGGGCTGCCCGCACCCTCTGCGGCACCAGGACCCTGCGGGGCGGTGGCTGGACGGAGGGTGCAAAGCAAAGCTCCGCGCACAAGATCCAGGCGGGCAGTACCAGCAGGCTTGGCTCAACTTTGGCCAAAGTACGGAGTTTTTTGGCTCCGTACAAAAGAACGGAGCTTTTGTATCACTTGAGGATTGGGCGTTGAGTCCTAAGGTCATGGGCAGAAAGTTCAGCACCGTACTGCTGCAAAAAGAGAAGAGGACCAAAGTTATTAAAAGGATGATTAGCCTTCCAGCAGGTCAAATATTATAAATCAGTCCACATTTTAAAGCATTACAGCCAGAACATGAAAAAGCTTTATAGACCAATACACTGTGGACTCTTGGATAAAACCTCTTCTCTCTGCCTGCTTATAATCTTCTTTGTATTTGTTCCTTTTCACTTAATAGAGACTTAAAAATTAGATCTCCTCTTTGTAATATTTTTATAATAAACTCTGAAGAAGCAGTTAAGTTTTAAGGCAAAGTGCTAGAAAAGGCAAGTTCAGAAGATCTTCAAAAACAAGAGGAATTCTGGAGGAAGCTGTACAAGTACTGTAAATTGAATATTTACAGCCACCTACTTGTGCTTTGAATAAAAGTGCTTTGAAAAACAGGATAATTTTGATATGGATTTATAAAAATCACTACTACACAGTCGTGCATTGAACACAACTCAGCCTATTAAGGAAAATTATATGGAAGGAAGGAAGAATAACTGTTCATACCTGTGTTCCTTAAAAGCATGCTATCATAGTCTAAGCAACTGCACAAACTACCATGTTTTCAAATAAATTTCAAGAGAAAGATTCAACAAATATTGTATGCATGCCTGTACAATATATTTTCAAGGCTTACCTACATACATGACAGTGCAGAGCAAATGAGGCAGCCAGCTTGGAGCCCAGTGACTAGTTGCTCTACAGATGTTCCTTACTCCACAGACAGTTTAAGGTCTCTGAGCCCAGAGTAAGAGCTTCGCCATCCACAATCCTGCAGTAGATAGAAAATAAATAAATTTAAGCCTAATATAACTGTAAGGTCAAATGCTGAAATTCTTTCTTTTAGCCTCTTCATTGGTAAAACTCTTAATTAGGTCAAATCCTGAGAAGCAACGAACATCTGGCAGCCACGGTGGTTTGTCCAGCGCTTGTGCTCGCCCCCCCCTTGGATGCGGCTCCCTGGGAGCTCTGCCAGAACAGGGACTCAGAGGTGTTAACACCTAGAAATTACAGTGGCATTTCTAACTAACCCTGTAATCCATACCTGTTGCGTTCGCACAGGTATGCGTAGCTTGGGTAAATAATAATTTATGCCAGACTTTTTTCCTCTTGTGACTTTAGTTTTGATATCACATCATGATTCAAAGCCCGGTGCACCATAAATTTTCTCCAAATGTGTAGTAATTCCTTGGCGCAGTCTAAAGTTATGATTCATTTATACTGGAGTGACAGCATAATACCTAGGTGTCAAAATCCATTAAAACTGTTCAATGTCTTCTGTTTATTTTTAGAACCAATTGAGACTTAACTGATGGTGAAAAATATACAGTCAAGTGTGTTTACTTCACCTTTACAAAGAATCCGTTATACTCCCAATTAATTTGTTATTCCTGTCACAACAGGTACTGGATACTTCAAAACTGTCATTACCATTTCTCCTTCTTTCTTTTGCCTTTTTTTATATGAAGGCTTCTGTTTATTTTTAACCCATTAGTAGGTAATGGTTTCTTGTTTTGTAAAATAATTCCTTACTGTAAGATAAGGAATTTCACATCATTTCCCATTTTAATTAAATGTGATGAATAAATACATTTCCTAACCAACTGAAATTCATTGTGCTCAAATTTCTTCCTGCCACGATCAGGCACTTTAGTGCTAAATTTAATGACCATTCACAGGATCGTACATCTTCTGTATTGGTACGATTGGCCAAACGGAAATTAAAAATATGCTAAGTGACAGTTACAAGGACCAAAACAGTTCTTAGTACAAATCCAGGGCAGCTTTTGCCATGTTAATTGTTAACAATACATTTTTGCTCATAGGAATTTCAGAAGAAAGTTTCAGAAAAAAAAAAAAAGAAAAGAAAAAAACAAAATGGGCACTAAGTCTCAGAGCCAGGCATTAATTAAAAAGTAATCAGCAAAACACAAGAATCACTCTCTGCAAATAGCTGTGAATATAACTCCAAAGAAGAGTTTGTAGCGGGTGAGTCAGAGAAAGGGCAGATGAAATACTGATGTCCAAATTGTTTTTCCCAACCCAAGATAGTAATACAGCGTTAGAGGAAAGCAGCCACGGAATAAAACAAGTACGTTAGGAGTTGAATGAAGACCTGAGCATACAGGCACAGGCTGCTCCCCACACTAACCGGCGGTGAGCACTGCCTACAGCAGCCCCACCAGGCATGGGGACACGGGCCCCCAGCCCTCCCTGCCCGGAAGCCTTTAGGCACACCGCAGGCGCTTTGCACGTCCCTCCCCACCCAGGGAACCCAAGCCAGCAGACCCCAGGCGCTGCCCTGCGCTCCAGCAAGGCGCACGACGCAACGCTCACGGGGACAAGACAGCAAAAGCACAGCACAGCTAAAGACCTGTGGCTAAGGGTACCAGCCCAAAAACAAGCCAAAGCCGGAGAGACGCCTCCTCATCGGTTAAAAACTGGATGGAACAGACCTCTGGTCTATGTATTCTAGTTCATAGTTTTACAGCACTCAGTCGTCTACTTTCTGCTTTTCACTTCTGCACAGACAAAATAGAGGAGTATAATGGATCACAGGACTCAATACTACTTAAAAGCATCGTTGGTGACCCCGCCGCTGCCCCAGCAGCATGGATTGTCATTCATTTCTGAAGCACGTTAGCTCATTTGAAGCAAAATGAGATATTACTTTTTTTTTTAAATTGTTATAAAGAATTTATTACAATTTGGATGATTATACTCTGTAGTCATAACTATGTAAAATTAAGCATAAATAGCTTAAGTAACTCATAGGCATTAGAAATTAAATAGGCCTATTAGAATAAGTCTATCCTCCCATCATTGTATTATGCTATCTATAGTATATTTTCCGGAGTTTTGACTTGTACAGTTTTAAAAGTCTCAAGAAATGGGGCTTTCATTATTTCTCTTCTACAATTATTCCCTAACCTAATATACCTTGCACTTAGGTAAAATTTTGTAATACTTAGTTTCACTCCATTTGGGTCTCTGATTCACCCTAAAGACCGTATCTGTTTCCTGCCTCCTTGATCTTTACACCCTTCCACTTCTTTTACAAGTTGCAAACACATGCTCTGCCCTCGCGCATGCGGGTTGGTGCTTCAGCTCTTGAATGTGGTTTAGAGCTCCAGTAGCAACATCATGTCCAAAACCTGCAGCCGTTGCTGCGGTGGGAAGGACCTGAGCGCAAAGCTGTGTCTCTCGGACCATTCATGGATACGCACGGTGGCCTCGTGCTATTGCCACCTGCCTCACTTATAACCCAGAATAATGTATTTCAGTAAGAAAGGAAATGGGTTCTCCTTTGCAAGATCATCCACACACCTAGCAGGACGGGGGCTTTCTTGCAACAGCGAATGAAATTTTTATAGTTTTCAAATGTTTCAGAGTAACGACGCCAAGTGAGGGGCAGCGCAGCAATGGGGGGAGCAAGCAATAAGACAAGGGTTGCTGAAGCAGCACCTTCCTCCATATTATTGCTCTTGACTCATTTCCTGGTCCAAACTCATTTCTTTGACTCCCATACCTGTAAAATCACATCAGCCTATTCCACCAATTTATAGAATTCAAACTTCTGTGCCTGGCATGAGTGATGTAACACGCTAGTTTGCCTCTCACAGTCTGTAATGCCTTTCCACAAGGAAAGGTGAGAGTCAAAAATCCCACACTGCAGCTAATTGCTCTTCATGAAAATCAAAAGCAGCGGTTTGAAGCTCGCTGCATATACAAAAAAGGTTTTGTTTTTTTCTACAAAACTTGTACGCAACTCCATCAACACCCAACAAGTAAGCCCAGTTATGACCAGGAATAACAGGGCCTACACTCAATTAAAGCCAACAGGCCTTATTTGTCTCGTTTGACTTCTCATCAGTCAACTCTGCCTTCCAGGCCTTACCCTTCCGTCAACCCGTATTTGTATAAATGCAGCTATTCCTGTAATAAAGTGTAGCAGTTTAGTGAGAATCTCAACACCATGTGTTACAGATGAGGAAAAGAAAAGGAAATGAAACATTTTGGGGGAAAATGTATTAAATATCACAAAGCAATCAATGAAGCAATACCAGAAAACTAGGAACATCATGCAAATATTTTAATAATCTGAGCACTGAGTCTATTTTTAGGAGTGTTTGAGCTTGCATGGCAACTCATCCAGTTGCTGAACTGAAATAGGAAACATGCAAGTGTTTGGAGCAAAACTCTTCCCTCCTACAGTTTTCAAACATGTGCAATACCAGAAATTAAAAAGCGTAAGGATTCAAATGGACATTCATGATACAGTTGAATTTTTGGCTGTAAAGAATTAGGTAAAAGCTGGAATTAAGGTAGAACTCATTTTTCCTCAACGATGTCTTTCTGCATGCTAAGAGGAGGTTTTAAAAAAAACTACAAGCATTAGAAGTACTCTAGCAACTTTCATGTCTTCCTCACTATAAACATTACAACAGCTACTTACCCAGGGCCAGCTAACGTGTCTCAAAGCACAAGTAAATTCATAGGCGTTCTCATATGGATCTGCAGGGGCATCTTGCATCTGTAAGAAGTGCTTCCATGATTATGAATGTCCAGGTCCATAAATACCATCATCTGCCGCCTTTGCTGCAGAACAGAGCAATACAGCCTGTTACAGAGGTCTTGCTGGCCTGCAGCTTCAGTGCCAAACTTTGTAGGCGGTTTTGTTATTTAAAATTGCAAGCAACGTCTGTCAGAGAGGAGATGTGGGAAACCTGCGGAACAAAGACATTGGGTAACACTTGGGAAGTAGGGAGTGGGAATAAAAATTAAAATCGTACATTTGTCAACTTAGATGAATGCAGAAGTGATTATATGGGTACTTTAGCTTTTTCTTTCCAAGGTACAAACCTCGTAGCAAGCTCTCTCCAGCATTAAGGTGAGCTTTTCTGCAGTTCATTTCATTCACAAACATTTCCCTTTCCTAGAGAGGAGAAACTTAATTTTTGCAAGATGTACCAAAGTACCCACTCTCAGTCCATATCACTGATTTCAGGCAAAACGTGGTATTTGGCAGCAGAGCATACAGTTCAAATAAAATAAATTCCAGTAGAGATAATTTGTGTTAATTTTAATTTCTTGGCCTTTATTTCTTATCTTTCACAATCTGCAAAGTGATTTTTTTTTTTTTTTTTAATGCAAGGAAAAGAAGAACCAATGCAAGTTGAATGGCAAGAAAATATCTGTATTTGCAGCAACTGCTACAATTTTGTAACAAATGGGAAGGTGTGTCTAACTTTTAATAAGACCTCACTTTCCTCATTAATTTTGGTGGGGTTTGTTTGTGGTTTGGGGGGGGGGGGGGTTTTGTTTTTTTGTTTTGGGTTTTTTTTTTTGTTTTGTTTTTTTGCAAAGACTTGCTCCAAACTAACACACCGCCTTCTCTAGCTTTCACTATATAAGCTCACAAACAAGCTACAAGGCTTTTTGTGTGCGCAGTTATGGTCCATCATTATTAAATGTCTCTCGTTGGACGGAAGAGGTGCTTCATCACAAACAGCCATTCATCAGCACTTGCCAAGCCGGCTCACATCTGACCTCTGCAGCAATAATGCTGCATCAAGTAGGCCAACTACCCAGTTTAGCAGCGGAGCAGGGAGCAGGAGCCAGCTCCAAGATTAAGTGCACTGTTTCAGGTTTCCATTCCCAGGAGCTAGGCGGGCTGATGTTGTATTGATTGTGAAAGTTTACCAGTAAGTATCACAAACAACAATAGCCAGGTCAACGATCGGTGATGCCTGAATACAAACCCCGCCGGGATGCCGGTGCACGCCGGGCTCAGGCACCGCTATCATGATGGCTGAGCACGGGTTGAGTAAGGTTTACAGGGAAGGGAAGAGTGAGACCCTGCAGCACGAAATGACATTTAAGCAAGTTACATGTGGGAGCAGAATGAGAGACAATGATGCAATTATATATTCCCTAGTTTCCGACTGCAGAAAAACCCTGTCATCTCGCAATGCTCGTGTGTTCAGCCAGCCCCACGTTCACTGTGCTAAATAGCTTCAGGTACTCAGGATCAGAAGAAGAATACACAAATGCAGGTATTAGGGAGTATAAACTATAGACAGAACAAAGCAAAAAAAAATTTCCAAGCATCTATCTCTTCTACCAGCCACGCAAGTTTGGCATCAGGATCTGAAGAAGAATCTATTTATAAAATTTCTGTAGGTTTGTTTTGAAAACAAAGCCCCCCCAGACTCTTCAAATCCCTGGCTAAACTTGTGAAATAAAATATTTCTTCTGACGCTGTGAAATTCAGTAGTCAGGATTAAATGGAAAGCCTGTATTTAAGCCATACTATGGCTTATTGTATCAAAATTAAAATCCAGACTCATTGGCTTTCCTCCAGTGTGGAGTCATATCCCACAGCCATACTGAAAATCCATTTTTAAAGTTTTACTGTGTATTACCTTGAATGTCTACCTAATAGCTCATACTTAAAACTGGAAGTTATACTGAGATGTTATTTGATACCTGTATTAATGAAACATTTTAGAATAGTTTTTAGTTAAAATACTTTAAAAATATTATCAAAAACTTTTGAGTTTGTTTTCCAGGCACTCCAATTTAACATGAAATAACCTTCATAAAATATACCATTTGGAACTTAATATCCTATGTATAGACAAGAACTTTACCTCTTCAAACTGACTGAACCGTTCCTCATAATTCCCTTCCCAGACAGTTTATAATTTAAACAGCAGCAAAACATAGCTATCTGTTTGCTAATTATGAAATTGTAGAGGAAGACATGCCAGGTAAAGACCACCTTCATCACAAAACACTTTCACTACGGTATCAGTAGATCTCCCTCTCCTCCATTTGGATTACCGTGTATTACACACAGTGACCTTCCCTCCCATAGAGGAAGAGACAACTAAACGTGCCTTCTGTGAAAGTGAAGGTTCTTGCAACAGTTGAATTTTGCAGATAGAAAACCTATGCAAAGCCTTCTTACACTTGTTCACTTTTTATCATGCCCACAAAACTCTGATGAGCAAATAAATTGATCTGGTGTGGGTTACAAATGATTAGCAATTAGTCCTACATAGATCTTACGTACTGACCTGATGAACGCACGTTTATTCATCCGAACACGATTCTGCATGTGCTACTAGCTCTTCCTATGGCACTTTCCAAGATGAGTTCAAAACTGATACAGTCAAAAAGTGTTCTCCTGTGCCTTCCATGAAAATATGTATTCTCCTCTGAAATACAGATAATTACATAACTCCGTGTTGCACCGAGGAGTCTACAGAATCTACAGAAAAAAATTCCAAAGTCTGTCTAGGACTCTAATAGTTATAAACCTGGGGTTTAATTATCCTGCTTAGAGTTTAATTTGCACTTAAAGTGTTGTGCCTAAATGGAGTTTAAACATTAAAAATAAATGGCAGCAGGACCTCAGTAAAATTGTTGCATTTAATATTTTAGCTATAGTTTCCAATTCATCTTCTAATCAATGAAAATTCTAAGGCTGTGTCTTATAGGGGTTAAGCTACGGGATAGTTTGTCTTTTGCCTGAAAATGAAGACAATATAATTGTCCATTGTGTAACTACAGGAAGAAATGAATACAACCTGAGCAAAGTGACAAGCTTATTATATAAACAGAAAAAGGAGTATGTCTAAAAAGATTTTAGTACCATGGAAACAAATGTCACTTATCAGATTACAACATATTACCCTTGATGGTGTTTTCATTGTTCAGAAAAATAATATTAGTGTCATTGCAAGTCTGTGTGATTACTAAGAGGATCAATGTATTTAATACAATTATTTTTAAATTCTTATCCTCTGTAACTAATAGGCCTCAAACCTCAGTTCCCAGTTAGGTACTGGAGACCATATATTTTCACTATACTAGTTCAATACTTATATAAAAATAATTGAATAAGATAAATAAACTGTATGGAATTTATCATTTCTTCTATGAGCATTCTGGAGCTCTAAAAGATAAGTTAGGTAAGTGAAGTAAAGAAGGAAATGCATAAGAATGTCTTGCTGAAATAAGAAAAATTTTTAAAGATTTTTTTCTTTAAAAGATAAAGGTATGTATTGTAAAAAAATACAGGGTAAGAACATCCCTGATAGCCTGATATATTCTGAGATAGTGTAAGGATTTGGTTACAAGCTTGCCAATTAATTATATTATTTGACATTTGGAACTAGTCAAAGTCTTGCTGATGTGATTAAATACTATTTTTATCTGCTCTATAGAAGCATTTATAGCGCAGTATTTATAATGCTTTCAGTTGAAAACTGATTGTTACATAAATGTAGTAACAAGAAAAAAGCAAAAATGTAAAAATAAGTGTTAGGCTTTAGACAACAAAAAAATGCAAATGCCACAACATGCAGTCCATCCCATCTATATCCTTGCAATTAATAGGAAACTTAGGAAATAAGTCTCGCTCCATAATTAGCAGAACACTGTTTCAACAATATGGGTAAAAGTGCTTAGTAAGCACATTGTAGCCCACAGGTTTCCGTCAGGGTAGTACACAGCACCTGTAGTTTATGAATAACGTGAATCCTGCGGCTGTGGGGGAGAACGTAACAGCCTGGGAAAAGCTCACAGAAACATTTTTTAAAGTGCCATCGGGTACGGATTTTTCCTCGCAACTAACCCCTCGAATCCATGCTGCAGCAACAGGGCAGGGTTGTGACCGCACCACTCTGTCCTCGCTTCTCCTTTCCCCCTCTCTAGCGCGGTCAAAGGTTTTGGAACGTCCTTGCCTTGTGCTGGACAACATTGTGCAACCCCATCCTTGCTGCTGACTGATGGCAGTCGGGTGCTGGAAGGCAGAAGTGTTACTTTCTCGTCATTCTTTCTGCTTATAGGTAACGACCATAAAGCTCCTTCCTCTAAGCTGAGTGTTCGTTGTTACCCGACAAAAGTAATTAAAACAAATGAAAGAGAAGAAAGAATTTGTGTCTGGCTGCAGCAGCTAACTAGCCTGGACACGGTTTGCATGCGACGGCACTGAAGCAACACTTGGTGCCACTGGACTATAGGCAGAGTGCAAAAGCTGTTTGGGGGGTGGGGAATAGTTTAAAAAAAAAATTAAAAAGGGCTTTTTTGCATTTTAACCACTGATGGATAAAATAAAGTTTCTTTGTCACAGTCAGTTTATCACATTAAGCCTGCATTAATATTTTCTAATCATAGTGACCTCATCCTGCCAGAATGTACCGGCCCCTAATCCTCACTGTAATGTTTTCTCATTAGCTGCTCAGCATTGGCCACACTGGTTGTAGCAGCTAAGCACCGCCTCAGGCACCACTGGAATTAATTACCAGAAGAAACACTGCTGTTTCGAATTGTCATCTTGAATTTATCACTTGCCACTTAATGTAACTCATCTGACCTAATACCTCCTCCGTGTCACCAGGGGCTTCGGCACCAGCCCAAGGTGGGTGACGGCGGGGCACTGCGGATCCCCGCGTGCCCGGGGCAGGCAGCTGCTCCCAGCCGGGCTCCGATCCTGCCTCGCAGGCAGAGCGAGCTAACGATGCCCCCAGCAAATTGCAGATTACCCATACGTCATGCAACACCTGAACCGAAGGAAGACTCCGAGCTAGAGCCCGGTCCACCTAAGGGTCGCTGCTTGGCGATGATCATCTTTCACTTCACTGGATGAGGCGACACTAACCATTTGTTTCACTCATGTTACATTTTCATAAAATAATGAAACCGGCAATTCACGTACGGATGAATAAATGGCTCCAGGGGACCTCGCGGAATTAGGCCTGTGGCATTTTCTTATAAATCATGAAGAAATTGCTCATTAAATTATTCTCAAAACAGAATGCAAGACAGTAATGTAACACAGGTATGAACTACCTCTACATCCCTCCCCCACACACACATTTTCCATTTGTCTTAGGACGAAGGATCTTTCCAGGGTTTGCATCTTTAAAGTAATAAATGCATTGTTTTGCTTAAGGCAAAAACGTTTATCCAGTATAAAACACAGCTTTTGCGATGCACACACTCTCATCCCCGAGTCTAAATTTTATCTGTGAAGAACTTGTAATTGCAATTGACTCATTTCACATTTTCCTGGCCAAAAAGGAGTAGCCAGAATACCCATATTTCTGCTGAAAGCTTTGTACTTGCAAGTTCTATTGAAGTACTTAACTCCATAAGAGATGTAATTTTACTATTGCTGAAAACAGGGATGACTCAGTGTAATAAGCCAAAAATACCCTACAGATAAGAAGATAAATATTAAAAACTAGCCTTTTTGTGGCTTTTTAACAATAACAATTCTGAACACGTTTCTTTGACAAAATGATTTCCTCTTGCTACCACACTGTATACTCAGCACAGTAAACTTAGAGAGATGTATAATGCGATATAAACATTAATAGTTTCACAATTGTGTTTTAGAAAGACTATTTATAGAGAAAATACAAAATGCCTCCCAAAAGTATACTTAGACGTAAGCCACCATAATCTTCTTGCTCATGCAGCAGGAAATCTAATACACCAGCTCAATAAACCTGTAGGAAACAAAGGTTTTATGTAGCATTAAGAGTCACAATATTAAAATACCACATATTACATTCAACTACTCTTACAACGCTCATTTTAAGAGCCAAGAAAATTAAGTGCCAGTTTGAGAGTAATAATATCATAACACGCAGAAAGAGACTAGAGAAGTACAAAAATACATGGAGCCCTCATGATATCTTTGTCGCTTGGGTCAAATCCAAACACTTGATGGTATTGACGCTTTGGGTTATCACCAGAAAATACTGCCTCGACACAGCACTACTCCCCAGAATGTGCTGCAAAATGTAAATTCCCATCAGCTGACTCAATGGTGTTATTTCAAAACTTATACTTTACCTTTTTATTATTAAGAACAATAAAGTAATCATTATCATTGATATGTCAGTCAAAATCCAGGTTTGAGTGTAAGTGCATGAGAAAATACAGATATGTACTTGTGAGAATATGTTAAAATGGGATGCAGAGATCATTGACTTTGGGGTAGAGTCATCTAGACAACTGATAAAATTACTCATTATGTAGTCACTAAGTCTTTTTGCAAAAATTCCAGATTATTTGATGAAGTTGGGGGTGGTGGTGGTGTTTTGGTTTTGGGTTTGTTTGGTGGGGTTTTTTTAATGTTTATTGCCTGTATTATTTATATCGTCTTACCCAGTAACTGGTCCCCAAATTGTTACCAGAGGTCCAGCTTTATAGGTATCAGCTCTTGGAGATGTGGCTCTAGGACTAAAGAACAAGAACTTGGAATCTCAAAGTTTCCCATTCCCAGAATCCAAAGTCTTCGCTCTACTTCTAAGTTAGCAGTGAAAGATGTTTTCTATCAGCAATTTATTTTTATTTCTTTAAATACCCCCAAAAAGGCTTTTGCATTTGTTTTTAAGTTCAGGACTGGATAGTTCGGAGGGGTAGGACTGGAGAAAGAAGTTGGACAGAGAAGGAAGGAAAGAAGGCTTTCCAGCTGGTCACATTTTGTACACATTTGCTAGATGAACAGAGCTTTGCAATATTTTGGCAAAATGGATTAATAGATGAAGGACAAGTGCAGTGGTCAAGATGCATAGCAAATACCTTTATCATATAATTCACACTTGCACATACTGCTTATATATTTATCATTATAAATTATCATGAGTTATAACAACTTCTTCCATCCAAGCAAGTAGGTGGAAAGCAACTTTTTTTTTAATTGCTCATAGGAAGACTACAAACCCCTTCAGAGCATGAAATAAACTTTTAACAAAAAAGAATAGCACACCCAATTGTAACTATAAATGAAATTTAGATAAAGACAACATTGAACAATACAGGCTGCACCATGAAGGCGTAAGTATTCTGTGCTTGTATTTGTATCTCACACCTGAAAAATTATCTGAGACATGCACTTGTGGAGCCTAAGTGTTTATTTCATGCTATTATTTAATTTTTAAAAATCGGTATTTAGACTGGAGGAAATACCATCTGGCATATGAAAAATTCCTTGCAAGAGGAAAATATATCTAAAAGCAAATTGTGTGTATTTGTTATTGAGAGACTGAGTTTATGCAAGCAATTGTCATGCAAGCGGAGTTGTAAGTAATAATGTGGCCTTTAATGACGGAATGATGGACCTGCCAAACACTAGCTCCTGCCATAGACTGCTTGTATTTCCCTGCACAAAGATGCCCATCTGGGAGTTATTAACATATCCTCGTCAATTCAGAACCTACTTTAACATAATCCATATTTGTTGGAGAAAGTCCAACATCAGCCAGAGAACAGCGGCCACGTGATGCGATGACACATTTCAAGCAGCACACATAAAGCATGCTTGGGCAGCTAAGCAATTCAGAAATGCAAATAGCAAAAGCATTCCTCTTCAAGATAAAAAGGACAAATCCCTTTTGGCATAACATCTTATACACTTTTAATACTGAAAGGAAACAAGAAAAGGTAGGAAAGGGACAGGTAAGTGCTTTTTCACTTCATTCCAGGCATGCTGACCCCCTCACTCTTGCCCCGAAGCTGCTATTCCTGAGACCCAAGGAACACTCTGCTGCGTGGGGGGCAGTGGGAGAGAACACAAATTCTCTTACATCAGCAGCATCTCATGCTTGCTTGTACAGTACTTAGAAAAGGGAGCACCTGGACTCAGCACCAAGGAAGCCTTTCATTAGAAAGTTACTTGGTCCTACAGGGCAGTCTACTCTTGGAAGCTCGTGTTTTCATAGTTCTGTTGTTCTTTATAATTGAGTGATTCACTATACATTAAGTTTTCTGAAGTTTGGACTTTTTTAAAGTCTAAACTGCTGCTTCCATAACCTCACTACATTACCAGTGAAAATCCCTGAAACTTCAATGCAGATGAGATACCGCAAGACTACGGGCACTTGGGGAGGGCTTGGCACAGCATTCAGATGTAGGCAGCTAAAAACTAAGCCCATTTATAACCCTCAACTTGATGGAATGTGATATTTACTGACTTCAGTTTCTGACTGGATAAAACCCCAGAAACCTCTTTTTTCCTCCTTTTTCATCCAGGCTTACTTGATTTTGTGATTTCTGGTGTTCAAACTAATATTGCTTATGACCTTTAAAGACCTTCAGGGAGATGCCGCTTTTCCCATCACCCAGCTGCTATGGATGGATTCCAACATACGTCTGTGAGCTACACAAGGATAGTGTAAACAATAGCTTCCCATTAAACTTCAGTTTAACATTAGGACTGCTGTCCAAAGATCATACTTAAAGATAATGGAAGTGTTACTATATTCCTTTGTGTAGCTCAGTCATGACCCTAATTAATGTGTCTAGTTTAGACATGTATTTCTTTAAGTAATGGGTGGTTTTGTTTGGACAATTAGGCAGAGTTGACAAGGAAATTTTCCATCAAACTGGGTCATAAAAAGTACATTATTCAGCATTATTATGAGTTAAACACTATTTATTACCTGAACTTTACAATACACCATTATCAATCATTACCTGTCATTAAGGTATGTTAACATGAGATCAAAGAGACAAAGCCAACTTAAACAAACAGAGGTGCAGAGAAGGCTTTTAGACTTGCTTATTTAAATCAAAACAAGTGCAGTTGAGTCCATCGAGTCACTAAAATTTCCTTTCAGCTGCAGATGCAAATCAACTGATCATTGCAATCTCAGAGCATCACTTATTCCTTAGCACAGATCACAGCTGTGTTCTTTCTGAGACAAAGTAGGTAGATGCACCCACAGAAATGTGGAAAAATACCACAGGACTTTCTGGCTGCAAGTTTAGATTAACTCTCATGTCAGCTCTCACCTAAAATATTATTTGCTCATTCGTTAAAAATAATCAACAGAAAGAATTTAAAACAGGCAGAGATTCTTGGCTTTAAGGGATTAATTTATTAAAAAAAAAAGCACCACACACAAAAACCTGCTGATTCAGCACATTATTTCAGACTCATAAGCCAAGTTTCTTCGATAACTATTTTCACAGCAGTAACACCTAAGCGTGTGAGTTGTGGAGCAGGATCCATTTTTCCTAAGTGCCATGCAACGCTCTCAAATACAAATGCTCAAATACATTTTTTGTTGAACAGAGAAAGACCTACAGAGAGACCTTTCGTCATGCTCTGTGCCACTGACCTCAACAGCCATCTTGAAAATCATGAAGTGATCCCTAAAAGCACAACCCTGTTAGAAGCTCTGAACAATACCACTTCATGAGCAACATTACAGCTAAACACTTGCAATATTTCCTTGGAGCTTGCATGAAATGTAGACTGTTGGGCAAGTTTTTCATTCAAGATAAAAGATTTTAGATATGTGAGTGGTTTGATTTTTCCAACTATGCTATTTAACAGTCTTGCTGCAGTCTGCAATTGTATTCCACTCTGCAACATTCAATCAATGTTTCAGAGAGCTCAGAAGGACAAAACTAGAAGTCACAAACTATTCCTGGCCAAACCTCTCTAAATTTTCTGAACCATTTGGATTCCTTGTTTCTCAGTATACAGTTAATCAGAATCTCTTTTCTTTCCAAATAAGATTATATAATCAGACGCACATCAATCCTCACTTCCATAGAAGTGTTTCCCTCAAAAAGAAGTTCCATATCAAATGCATCGATAATGTATTCTCATTTCTTTTCGCTACCAAAACTTCCATACTATGGCAGAGCGGAACATTTGTAGTCTCAAAATTTTTAACCATAGCTTCATGGTATCTTGTACACATATGCAATCCATAATTAATGGTGGGAGGTTGATTTAGGAGAGGGTAATAGTCTTCAAGGTTTCCAAAATAATTATTACCATTTTATGCCTTTATTAGGAGCTAGAGCCTTGCTCTAGGAGCGTTCCCTCATCAGAGATCTCTTAAAATTTGCAGTGTTACTGGAAGCAAACTAGATCATTTTGTTAGATACCTCGTTACTCCTCCTCTCCTTTGAAGCTTACTTTAACACTCACTAAGCTCATTAAGCTCATTTACACAAGGTTACCATTAACTTTACACAAATATCTCCTGACCTTAACCCTGATTAGTTGGGTAAGAGGGGAAAGAAAAATCACTCAATGCATAGTTCTACATTTTTGCATTGCTACAGAGTCATCCCAGAGTTGTATTTTAGGTGGGGGGTTTTGGGCAGAAGTGGGGGTTTTGTTGTTTTGGGTGTGTGTGTGTGTATGTGTGTGTTTAAAAAAAAAAAAACACAAAACAAACAAATGCATGGCCATTAAGGAAGTATTAGCTCAGAGTAACCACATAGATTTCATCCTAACACTGTTCAAGGCTCTTTCATCTTCAGTTCTCAGCCATCTGAGCTGTTTATTACTGCTTAGAGAGCAACCTCTCAGATAAATGAGAGCTTCAAAAGTTAGTAACTACACATCACTGTCTAGAACTAAAAGGCTTCCTTCACACCTAGCTGAGTGGTGTCCCTCCAGTGATGTACATGTTTCCACTAGAGGCCTCAAGACACAAAGGAAGAAGTGAGACCACACAAACAACCCTCCAAAAGAGGAGGTAACACTTCACTACATCTGCTTCACTTTTCTGTAAAAGAAGGTGTCATGTTAACATTTGTTGGCTACTCAGAGTATTTAAAAAAAAATGGACAGAAATTCTAGCTGTAAAATGGTGCTTGAATAATTGGTGCTTAAAGTGACACAAAAATGACAAATCTAGAATGAATATTGCATAATGCTGGTGTCCTGTATATAAAGTGGTCAAAAATATGACTGCAAACCCAAGGGCAACTTATATACTGAAAAGATAAGGGCTGGCCTATATTTGTGAATTATCTGTGTTTTGAAATACAGGACCTATATATTAATTTTTGAATCATTCATCAGCTGTTGAAATAGAGCTACCTGTAAAGCATAACACAACATGCATTTGGTGCTGCAGAACAGTGCACACCCATTGACAGAAATGAGATAGAACACTACATAAAAACTAATCTGGAGCAAGACCTCACCGCAAAATATAATTATTCCAGAAATATCTAAAAATCTATTTTTTCAGAACAGTGTGTTTAAAAATTCTTTTGTGAGGCATGTTTGGGGATCTTTAATAACCTCAGTGGTCGAGACCTCTGTATTATATCATCCAACAGAGAGATCAGATGATGCCAGCATGTATCACAGCCTACCTCATTCCAGATTTACAGATGTAAAGCTGTACTATAAATATACAGTACTAAAAATACTGTGAAGTCATTCTGATTTATTAGAAATATTTGATAACTATCTTCACATTTCCTCTGATGCTGAATACAACCAGCAGACTACTGCCAAGGAAATGGTACAGTGTCAGAAATTCAGTTCCAGAAGGCAAATAAGGAGGAGTAGATAGGCAGAAAAGGGAACACAGCCCAGATTTGTCAAAACAAATAATGCAGGGGCCAATCTGAACCCTCAATGCAAAGAAAACAAGTGGCAGGGCCAAGCACTTCAGAAGTCAGCAAGAAAGGAGAGGTAGAAAAAAGTCGTAAGAAAACATTAATTGCATGTCATTCTTTACCAGTTAATTATGATGGGTTTGGCATTTTTTAATGCTATCAAAGCACCTCATTCAGACACCTTTAACATCTTATAAGTGTTCTAAGAAAACAGATCCTGTGAGAGTCAGGAGACCTGTTGTGTGATGGAGCTACTCCTGTTTTCAGAGAAGCCACCAAAGATTCTCTCCCATTCCACCTTTAGAAATGATTTCACTGAAAACAACACTCAAAAACAAGGCATTCTCCTTTCATTCTCCTCTCTTCTTTTTAGTAGCTGTTATGTTGCTTTACTCAACCAGGTCTATTGCATTCTATGTAGATACATGATCTTACATTTTACAGCTCATTTTTAATTGCATATCATTGGTACCTTTCTTGTAAAGAGACAGGGCTCTGCCATTCCTACTAATTATCCAAATCACCAGTCGCTATTTGCATGTGTGGGGGCTTGCCTAAAGCTTTTAGCCACAAGTTATGTCACTAAATCAAAGTGAGTTGGAGGCATCTTTGCTGTAGTGACAAACTATAAAGGTTGCATGACATTCCTTTTAAGCCATTTGGAAGTATTCTTTTTTAGGATTACAGTACTCAAATGCAACAAATAATTTTGTGGAGGAGTGGGAGACAGGGCAGGTCGGAAGGTTATCGATGCTGTGGGCTAATGTAGTGCTATCCCATCGAACTGCAGCCACAACGGCACTGCAGCCCTGACCGAATGGACTCCATCTCAAACACACCTGGTAACACAAAACCCAGAACAGCAAGAGCATCACCTTCACTCTCACCTCTGGGTAGCTCCGGATCCATCAGCACTGGTGCGTGTGAATGCTCTGGAAGAGGTCTTTGTCCTAATCATACTGACCAAAGTCCACTGATTTCCTCACACTGGATTTCAACTTACTCTGTGACTAATTTTTTTTTTTTTTTTTCAGTCTTAACTAATAATATCACATTTATTAAATGAAGTCAGAAGATCCAAAATTAAGAAAAGCTTATGCTCCTCCATTTTCTGGTTCCCTTAAATCTTTAATACAAAATGGATCATCTGTAGCATTGCAGGCAGAGGTGCTCATTCAGAAAAAGGCACTTGGCTGGAATTGCAATGACAGAAAGAGCAATTTTTGCATTACAGCCCTGACCTAAGCCCGTGTGGTCCAGCTGAGCGTGCACACGCGGACCATGTGGCAAGTCTGCCTGTGTCCACCCTGACAATACTTTCTACCCTCAGCCCTGCAAACCTTGCCCACAGGAGAGTTCAGACAGGCCACTGTGCTCCTACAGAGTATTTAAGCTTTGATGAATCTGCTTTTGCCCCCTCACAAAAATATGTTAAAAGAAAAAAAGGAAGATCTTTGATTAGCACTAAATGGAACAATAACTGAAATTTCACTTAAATAACAATGAAATTTGTTTGAATGGTTCCCCATTGTTTGATTTTGTTCTAGTTGTTCTAAAAATATTGGTTAGCAATTTTACATCCTAGCCATAAAACACAATGCACACTTGTAATACCACTGTTGCAGTGAAAATACTTAGCTTTTATGGTGCCTCTCCAGAGATAGATATTTAGGACTCTACAGATAGGTTAATTTAGCATAAAATAGTATAACGCCTTCCTTATTTCTGTTCATTCATATTGAAACCATGAGGCCAGCCCAAGAACAAGTCACAGCTCACACACTGGTCATCACACACAGATTTCCCAATTAACTAAGAAATGCAAAAACCTTCCAGATTCTGTTTGTCATCCGTTTGTCAGCTCTGCACTGCCTCAGAGAAGAAACGTCTGTGTAGTAAAAACCAGAACCACCATTTACGGGACTTTGAACGACCATCCCCTGGAATTCATTCAGGTCACCACAACCTCATGGTCAAGTACATGATCTCCATTTCTGGATTTTACTGGCATTGCATGAATATTTGCACTTTACAGAAGTCATCCTCTTCACCAGTGCCAGCACAAACCTGACTTGTAAGGGATGTTCAAATGGGTCTGTTATTTTTTGTTTCCTCCAAAGTTTTTGACAGAAATCTGAGGAAGTTGACTCTGAATGAAAGAGAACAATTTTTCAGAGCAATTTGCTTTCACTTCATGGTTATGAGTGTCAGCAAAAGCATGCTGGGAGCATCTCAAAGGAGGAAGGCATCCTCCAGACATCTCACCAACACTAGCTCCTGGCTCGTGAGGGCAGCAAAGGCTGTCTGCTGCAGCAGAGCTAGGAGCTGGCAGGAGCTGGGCTCGGTAGGTCTGGTCTCAACTGCTGCTTGCTTTGATAGAGCTCTTTTCAAGTAGACCCAGAAGGTTCAGGGAACACGATCTTCAGTTACTATGAACATCAATCAGCTTCATGCGACCACATATTCCTCTTTCAAAAGCAGCAGCACAGGGCAATTCCCCAGTAAATGCACTAAAATCAGTCTGCAGCAGCTCTAAAGTCAGTAGGAATTGTGTGCCTGTTCTCTCATGGCAGGTCACCCACAAGACCGAGAAGGCCTAAATCCTAATCTAGTTTGCAATGAAAGCATTGTGTGAAGCATGCAGGATCTGGCCTCAGGGTGGACTGGCAAAAAGACAAACAAAAAACAGGTCACTACCCCATTAATCCTTATTACAGATGTTACCAAGGAGAAAACTATTCCCTTAAATTTGCATTTCTGTGTTATCCCTTGCCCTTAGGTCAACTCAGTCTTGACTTTCAGCAACTGGTGTGTTCACTGAGGAATAAAAAGTTATACAACTGACCCAATCCTCTGTTAGAGTAATGAGAAAATCATGTTATGTGTTGTAGGTGGGGTTTTTTGTTAAATCGTGGCCCTTGCTATTCATTAACATTCAAGTGCTGAAAAGCCAATAAATTATTACCAAAAGGAAATGTAAACAACTTTCTCTGAGGAAGGACTGCATACAGTAGGCTGGAACCTCCTTCAAGTTAATTGCAACACAGTTCACTAATGAAACCTTCCATCTATTAAATCTTAACAGGCATAACTATAAAAATGGCGCCAAGCTCTCTCTCCTGCCTCGGAATGCCCCAGACAGCATCTGCAGAGGCTTTCACACTTATTGTCTTTGCAGGGATTAGTAATTATCCCTAAGTAGTAATGGCAACATACAACTAATTTCACACGGGTTATGGAATTTTCAAATTAATTTGCATACTGGAGCCATCTGTAGGAAAGACTGTAGCAACCGTACCTGGTTCCTTACCAAATACTTGCAGCAGATCTGACCCAAAGTCCTCTGAAGTCAATAGCAACCATCTTCCTTTGCTTTCACTGAGCTCAGGATTAGGGTCAAAACGGGCAAGGACATCACCAGCACTTCAACCAAAACCTGTGTTTGCTTTTGAGGCAAAAAATTAAATTCCACCCCTTCACAGCCATTCAAGAGAGACCACGCAGTCCTGCTGAAGGGTAACATCTCTCCTGGCACACAGCTCGTTGCAGGAACTACCTTTGCTTGTTCATGGCTCTGTAAGCCATCTTGATCCACCACTTCTCTCAATCTTGCACTTAATTTCCTCCTCTCACCAACATTATTAGCTGTTCAGACTCCTAACTGACATCTGTGTTTCTCATCTGCAAGATTTATCCAAGATGCTGTGCCAGCTCACATCAAGACGTTTTTAAGCCTTGCTTTTCTGCCACTTCCTCCATGTTTTAAGCTGTCCTTTGCTCCTTATCTTTATCTACAAAATAGCCATAAGGGCAATCCAGAACATGTGAATTCATTCACTCTTGACTATTTTAGCAACTGTACTTCCTAAAAAATGTTAAAGACTAAAAATTCTGCATACTCTGCTTGGCTTGAGACTTGCTGTCCAGAGAGGAAAAACACCCTTTCACTCTTTTCCTCTGTTCAGTGAGACTATTGAAATAAAAGCAATAATTAAAGTCAGGCAGGATGCTCTTTCAAGGAGAAAGTAGCAACATTTTTAAAAGGCCTGGGACTGGACATAAATATGTGAAATAACCATAGCTCTGTACACCAGTCATTTTCACACATCATATTTTAAGTAAACTAGAATGCCCACGTTGATATACCAAGTGAATGATCTCATCTATGATCTGATTTCAGCAAGCTGAAGCCGGGAAGAAAATTTAGCTCCAGTATATGCAAGTTTGACTCCTTGAAACTGAAGTGTTAATTAGTTGAACAAAACAAAAAGTATATTTTGCCAAGTTTTTTTGCTCAATAATTTTACTGTTTCCCCTTTGACGACTCCTTGTACTGGAGAAATCACAATACCTTATTTCTGGATGTCCTTATCAGCTCAATCTTTGAACATTAATAATCAGGCATAAACATATCTCATTCACAAGTCTATCGTAATAATTACTTGGAAATGTCATTTGCTCCAGTATGGCTTAAAAGACGCATAGTGAAAACTGAAGCACCCCTGTCTGCCCTTAATTTGCCTTCCTAATTCAGGTAATAAAGTTCTATTGTATTACACTGAAGAAGGACATATTCCGTGATGTTGTATGAGTTGCAGTAATACCAAGTTATTACATGTAATACGTAAACTGTAAACAGAACTTCTGAAAAAACCTACAAATAATTTATTATCCATGTATTATAATTGGCAAGTGCCAAAGTTTGCAGTGCTATGTAGTACACTAACAAGACTGGCTGAAAGCGTACAGCCTGACATATAGGAAAGAAAAAGTTTTAGAAGTTTAAAGCATAAATACTTAATACTTCTCCAAATCTTATCCAAATTTTAGAGGTCATCTTAACTGACCATATATGTTCTTAATGTATTTTAGCAGGCTCAAAACTTAGCCAGAGTGATGGCATAGTACCTAAAATGAAAAATTCCTGTTTCTCCACCAAAAAAAAATTACATTTTGCAAGTTTATGTGAAAAGGTTTTTTTTAAAGCAGTTACCAAATATTTCGTTTCCTACTTAAAATTGGAAGCTGCAACTCAACTTCAGTTTTTCATTTAGAAGGAATGACAAATAACTTGCGTTTACAGCAACTACTTATTTATATTAATAAAAATATGAATGCTCAGCTGAAGTTTTTTCTTTGTATGAAATAATCAGAGAGTAATTTCATGGCTGCTAGGTGCCATAGATATAAAGCTGAACTGTTCTGGGAAAGGAAGTGATTGCAGAAAGGATGGTTGGAGCTGCAGAGGGGAAAAAAATCCCACACTGCTTTATTTTAGTAACAGATTCTAACATTAGATGCCTTGAAATAGGCTTTTACATCTTGGCTGAGACAAAGGGAGGGAGTCATCAGTGTGTGCAGATCTCATACTCCTGAGAATTTCCCTGGGAGCATTTTGCTAAACAAATCTTGGCAACCCATCAGCATCTCTGTTCAGGGGCAAATATCAAGATGAACTATTAAGAGTTCACTAATGAGTTCTGGATCTAGCAAACAACTTCTATGGAAAGTTACAGTGCTTTCTCCACACAACAGGTAAACCACCTCTTGAACCCCAAGAGCTGCTAAAGGACTTGCATACACAAGTAAACGTCTTGAAGAGATTTTTCAAGATGTTCCACCTCTAAGATTAGTCCAGGCAAGCTGTGCTTAAATGTTATGTGCTAGCAGGACACTGAACTACCTGTAACATTAGAGTATTCCCTTAGCAGGACAGCTTTAAGTTACCAGTTAGGAATCAACATGGGTCTACGCAATTATACTCTGTCAAGGCTCACATCAAAATACCCAAATCCCTTCACTGAAGGGGTGTGTGGTCAGGTAGATGTAGGGTGAAGCTTTTTCCTTTTTGAAGGTCAACATAATCTTTTTGTCTCTCCACCTGAAATTAACTGTTGCTGCTGAGTATCATGGATCAAGGCAATTTTGCAGATACCCGGTCCCACGAGGAACCAAGTTGCCCTGGCACAGCAAAGCACTTGGCTCCTGCTGTGAGTCTTTCATGGGAGAAACTGGAAGTGAAACATTACTATTAAAAAAAAATAAGCTATTCTCTAGTTTTCAACCCTATCTTCTCCATTCCTCTTCTACAGATTAAGCTTTTCCATGTTGGAGCTGCCTTCATTTTCTGTATTTGTTGTACAGTACACAGTACATTTTTGGTAGTAAGCAATAAATAAAAATTTCATCTAAATCATTTTGATCATTCTTTATCTATCCACAGGGTACTATCAAGGCATTTCAGGTTGCATTTAGAAGCGAGATACCAGGAAATGAGATGATAATTATCCAGCATAGATCTACTCCTATCATCCCATTAACCAATTTTGAAGTATGAACTTAAAGTAATGCTTATAAAGCTAATTCAGCTGTGAGATTAACTTCATTCAAATTTCTATAGCCATGAATTTCTTCCCACTACACAAATGCAAACACACCACTACAACCCCGAGAGCAACCTACAAGTACCCTACTTGCATTCAACTTCACCAGTCTTTAGCATTTTTCTGTGTTTAACATCTTTTGTTTGTACAGTTTCATTTTTCTGTTCCTTTAAACTCCCAGTTGTAATTCCATTAACTAGATGAAACATTACATTAAGGCAGAGATAATCCATGCCATCAACGAGGCCACGTGGTGTTCAGGCTCCTGAAGGACCTGGTTCAAGGGGAAGGTTGTGGTACAGTAGCAGCTGCCAACAACAAGAGCAGGTGGTGGGGGAGAAGGAGGAAGAGCAGAGCCTGCCTTGTCTGTGGCAGATCTGGTGAGGGATAACCACTATACAATACCACCTCTAGCCTTCCTCTCACGTGGTGTCCTTTGACAGCGCAGTCACACAAGCTAGTCCCAGTAGATGGATGATGGGCCTTTGGCTGTAAGGGACATCCAGTAAACTTGGTGTTGACTAGTGTCCCGGACCTGAATAATCTACATGCCATAAGATCAGCCTGTACGCTCCCTGACCAAGGCCCACCTCCTCCCAGGATGCCTTTACATTTTCTCCAGTGGGACAATGTGTACAAGAAGGGAAGCAGGCGACTGACCTGTTCAAGATGTTCAAGCAAAACTTAATGAGGAAGCAACCAAGAACAGCAAACAAAAATGGTTTCTGACAATCATCACATCCAATGACACAACAAAGCAAGCACAGAGTTAAGAAAAACACCGAAGGAGAATGGAGTTATACTTTGATGAAGAATTACTATTTTTTTAAAAACCAAAACCTCCATATAGAATAAGCAAGTGATGCTGAACCATCATTAAGTACATACTTTTTTCAACTTCTGTGCAAACTTTTCATCCCAGGCTCATTCATTTCATTCTCTGTTAAGACTTAGATGGCAGCTCTTTAGATATTCTAAATACCTACAGGGAGTCCTATCATGATAAGAAATGCAATATGAACAGACACTGTAAGAACAGCCAACAACAGAAAACATCACCATGCTTAGACAGACAGACAGCCTACAACTAGGCATTTGTTACTTCGATGCTTGTGTGCCACAGACGAAAGAGAAAAGGAAATGATTTTCCTTAAGCAAAACTTGAATAAGTACTTGAAACTTCAACTTTTCCTTGTTATCTCTGTTAGAGTCCACACAATTATATGTACACTTTTTTTTGTTGCGTTTCGTGACAGCCTCCCAGAATCTATGAATAACAGTGCAGTATGATTTGAAAAAGTATGTGCATATGTTTAAGGAAAATGAAAAATAGGATAAGTCTGTGGTGTTCAACCTTTACTATACGCTGCATGATGGATGTAGAGCAGCTCTGCAAGAATTTATGAATACTGCATTTTGACCTGGTTATTGAAATGTTTATTGTATGACTATATTGAGTTAAATCAACAGGACTATTGGGGAAATCAGGAAGAATCACTCAAAATAAGCCGCCTCAACATAATTTGTTAAAGCTAGTTAAAAAAAAAAATGCCTCACTGTTGCCTGTGAAGATTCTGCTCCTGAACACAGCAAGGGTGCAAGTCTTTCTTGCCAAGTGAAGCCATGGCTGGGAGCAGAATAAGGGTTGCTCATTTTCTGTATAGGTGGGAAGTCAACTGGGAGTTGGTCACACAGTGGACAACTGCCAAAGCATTGAGATTTGTCATGCTTCATTTGAGCCTAGAGATTAATAAACTTATAGGCAACACTGTGACACAGGTACAATTCCAGCATTATAGATTTTTTCCTTTGAATTTTTAATTTCTATAGTTAAAGAAAAATACTTAGGCATTACCAGTATTTTATTAGAACATATCCTCAACTAGAGAGGTAGGATTATGAACCCAGGTAGATGCCCTGGCCTACTGGGCTGTTCTCACACAGGTCATTTTTGCCATGTTAAGTGAAAACAAAACATCTACCAATTATTCGTATTAAAGCAGGACTTAGAACTACAATTTGGTTTAAAATACAAATCAACATTTGAAATTATTTTTGCTTGATTATTTTGCTTCATAAGAAGACCCATTGTTTCAGTAAGAGAAAATAGTGTTTACTGTTAATATTACTGTTAAATGGAAGTTTTGAGGGTTCTTTCTGTAATATATGACACAGCAAGTAAGACTTAAAATTTGTATCTGAAATACAACTGTTTTATTAGAAAAACACAGTATACTGAGAGTATAACATTAAAATTTTGTGTAAGTAAACTTCGTATCAAGAACTAATTATTTTAAAGGTATATCAAGTTCTTTAATTTCAGAGGATCATAGTTTTGACCAGACCTTTACCATTTGTGTGTGCTCATTTCTAGAAGAAATCTTTACTTTCTTAGTGGTATCATTGGAATATAAAAATTAAAACCATTATTAGGAATAATTTGTGCATATCCCTCTGTATATAAGCAGCAAGTTTTCATTCAAAAGAAAATCAAGTGCACTTGGCACACATTCAACTGCCAAAAACATAGATAAGCAGTCCATATGGGAACTGAACCTGCTGTCAATACAGTTATCAAAACTTCTAATGCAGTCACCAAGAAAAGAACACACTAGATTCAGAATCCCACCAAAAAGACAAAAACAACACGGTACCCAGACACAGCCCTGGTGCTGACGGGCAGAACTAGCCGGCACGCACCCGTTGGAAAGCCGTGGGTGCCGATGTCTTGCTTGCCCAGCCCCAGCTGCTGGAGGGCATGGGGGACAGGTGGGTGGTGAGGTCTGGCTGCAGACCAGCACAGGACACTTCTAGCACAACAGGTTGTGCTGGTAAATATTTTCTGGGGAATGGATATTCAGCTATTCACACAAGTCATATCAGACCTGGCCAATCTCACTATCACCCCAATCATTAAGCACTCCTTGCTTTCACCTCTTAGCAGGAGCAGAAAGGGTGGCATGACAGGCAATAGCAGTTGATCATTTCTGCTTAAGCAGTTTCTAAGGTTAGATACCAAGGGTCCTCCACTATTTGTTGGCCTATGATGAGCTGCATGAGGTGAAATTATCTTTTTTATAGCCTCGTGACACATTTCTGCCCATGTTCTATCTTGTTCAAGAAATATAATTCAATTATGCTGCATCAGGTACAAGGTTGAAGGAATGTGTTTATTATTCAAGTTTGCCTTTTTGCTGCCTGAATTGAACTAGGCATGCTTTTGGTCAGTTATCCCCAAGAAACCACCTTTAGTCTGTTTCCTTGGAATGGTTGTTTTGCCCTCTGCACAGGGCTGCACATTGAAACAAGTCTGGGTGCGAAGCTGCACCAGACGCAGCGGTTTATACACTAAGCAAGGCATTTCGTCAAGAGCGCATGATAGGGCTCCAAAATTGGTGTGAGCAACACAGAGATAAACTTTAGAGGACCCAACCGTGAGCCATAAGCACCACGGAAGGTCTGCAGCCACCTAAGCCAACAGGCTCACCACCCTCCTGTGTGACACCGCCACTGCCAACATGTAAAGCTTCAGATGGTGGTTTGCAAGGTGTTGTTTGTGGGGCCTGAGAGAGTCTGGTACTTATTCCCTCACACTCAGCCCCAAGCAGCCAAGCCTCATGCCTTCCCAGACATTCTGCAAAAGCTGTACGTTTAATAGGGCTTGCAAAAAGACTAAGGGTTTGCTTCTCAAATAAAGAAGGGATGAAAGGAACTTTCCTGGGGTTGTGCTGGCTCAATTCCTGTTTGATTGACTGCTCATGCTGTTGCTTTGGTGGTTATTAGAGCTGGTAAAAACACAATTTCTGTCCCACAGGAATTTCCTATACTTCAACATTTGTTTTCATTCTGAAACAGCATTAAAAATTTCAAAATAATGAACACTTTCATGGAATGAGTGGTCCTAAAAATAAATTAAGTAGTGTCATTGAGCATGTATGTGCACGTGCATGAGTGCGTTTTCAATTCAAAGGTCTAACCTCTTTTCTGCCTTAGACAGTCATGGGGGTTTACAAGAGTTTTATTTCCAGGTTCATCATATCAGTATTCTAACTGATTTGTCTTCCTTGGGAAGACCAGAGTGCAATGCTGAGATGCCACCACAATGCTTTCCCCCCTCTTTAGGTTTGCTGGCCTGTCCAAGTCCTAGATATGTTCAGAAAAATAAAATAACCATTGGAAGATTTCTCCAGAAAATTCAGTAAGCACCAAACTTACTACAACAGCTAACTCCTATATCCTCCTTTCCTTATGGTCCTTTTGTGGGATGCATTGAAATGAGGAGAGTAGGTGACTAAAAATTGTGAACCTCAGTTGTCAAACAGTCTTTTGGGGATACAGACATCCCAAGCAGTTCAGAGCAGTCTGTATGCCAACTAATCCAATCCCACTTTTTGTTTAGCATCAGTGCACAGCTAGTGACAAAATCCACCTCCTTTTACTTAACATGGCTGTATTCTGAGCTAGGAGCAACCAAGAACCAGCAGCTGACAGAAGTAGGCACGTGATGACCTGCAGGGGTTGTCCAGCACGGTAATTGCTGTCTTGTTTTCTTCTTCCCCTTTTAAAATAATAATGTACAGCCTAAAATGGACAAGGTCCATTCTGCTTATCTCCAAAGCCACAAAATGAAGGAACCAAGGGTCCAGTCTTCCAAGGTCGCAGTAATGAACCTCGTTACCATTTTGGACCATCCACCCATCCCTCCCTCACAGATTCTCCCATCCCTGGCTGAACCATATAGCGCTAAGGTTAATATTACATAGCTGCATCACAGCCTTCTAGGTGAAGTATAGCTGCATGAGTGTCTCTTGGCTTAAAATAGTCTTTATGAAGCACTATGCTTTAGGGAAATAATGTTAGCAAAGAAATGTCAGATTTTGCTCTCGTCGTTGAAGAACAAAATCTAACAAGGGTGGTTGTCAGCTATTATGCTTTTGTACTGAAAAATTGTACAATCCTTTTAAGTTACATATAATGATTTTATAGCCTTTTAACAAGAGGAGCACCACTGGGTAGGATTTTAACAGGGGAAACAGGATTGGCGATTTATTTATTTATTTTAAACCAGCTGAATTCCCCAAGATCTTCCTTGATTTAAGCCACGGTCTGTATTACAAGCAGAAGAGATTAGAAGCATCTAAAGCAGTCGTGGTTTTGATAAAACTCTCTTAAGTAATGATGATCCTACAGCATTCAGACAAGTCAGGGGTCAATATGACCTTATTTGCCTGTGCCTTTCATTAGGAGCACTCTTTCTGCAGTACCATACTTCTGGTACCTCTGAATACACAGAGGATTCATGCTTCAGTTCTGCATGTATTAAGAATGCAGCCATAGCAACTACTAGCATTAATGAACTATTTGCTTATGCAGTAATAATTAACTTCCATTACATTACTTTGTGTGATTACTTTCTTAATTGCCTGAATTATGCATCCATTTAATATTTAATAACCATTCTCAGAAATCAGACACTGGTAAAAAAACAAATTGCTCACAGTTTCCTTGCAATAATTAAGCTCACAAGAATAAATGAAACCTTTTAAAAATGAATGCCTTGTGATTATATCCTTGCATATAGAACAAGATCCTAAATTAGCTATTTATTAAGTCTAAATTTAAGACCAAATAGTACATTTTTCACTTACGCCTTGGGAAATCAACCTATACAGTACCTGACATCACCAGCATAATTAAGTGCCATCTATTTACTTTGAGAGTCACGGATTCTGCATTAGTATGAACATTCAGAAGTGTGTGTGGGGAAATCTTTTAAAATGCCTCCTTGGAAAAATAGCATCTTCTTTACCTGAGGTAGCTGCTTAGTTGTGCTTAAAGTACTGGAAAGATCCGTGAAGCGTAAATAGCCTTCTGATGGAGAGGGTTGGGAAGGATTTTTTTTTTTTTTGGTCATGTTTTAATTTACATACAAACAATGGAAATACAGTTATACAGCCTGAGGTCAGGCTTACCAAACAGGATGAAATTCATTGTTGTTTATAAAAATAACATTTACAATCAAAAACAAGCAGTCTGATGTACTTGTTTTTTCATGTTGTCATCTGTCTCTCTGTGAGCCCTCGTGCCCTGCCAGCACCCAAGCAAAGCCACATGCTGATTTGCAAAGTGATGATGCCATTACGTTATTGCTTTGTTTCCCAGTGGTTTGCAATGAAGTCACCAGCTTAAATAAAATGTGCAACCGTTTTATTGCAGGTTGTTTTGATGAAGAGTCTCTACTGAGCTAGACAAGACAGATAACTGGTGAGATTTTTTTATTTTGCCTTTTTTTTTTTCCTGAGTTGCATCTGCAATATTGTTCTGCCATTCCACGTTGATTATGGCAGCCATGTACAGATGTGTTTATCCAAACCATAACACCGCTCGGCTGAAGCTACAGGGACACCAGCATCTTACTCCCTCTCTTTTCCTACGCACACATACCACAAATAAAATGTATACACCAAAAAGCATATTCCGGGCACCCTGCATCCAAATAAACTAATCCAATAAAAGAAATAACTGAAGGGCTTATGTGCTGAGGGGCAGGTGAAGGAGCAGTGGCTGCCCTCCCCCTTGCCCGTACAGGTGGATTATTTTCAGCAAGATGCACAGGGAGCTGCGGGGAGCCGGGGAAGGAGGGAGGGACGGCGCCCGTTTGGGGGTGTCAGGAGCCAGCAATGGCTGCTAGCCTGAGTTCCCAAACTGAGCTAAATTGATGCCAATCTCACTGGCTGTTGTTACAGTGGGCAGCATCATTAGGATTTGCTTTTTAAATGATCTCTCAGCCTGTAAGTCTGAGAGCTGCTAGCAAGGCAAGGTTAGAAAGAAAATGATGGCAGCATGTTGATGCTTCACAGACCTCATGATAGTTTCCGTCTGTCATTATTTACGTCTGACTAGATGCGTCATGTCAGCTACCTAGAAGGCACTTTAATATGAAGCTCTTGTTTTCCTCCGCTTTTTCACATCCAGACTGGGTACTATTATTTTTTTTGCATCACTACACTTAGGTGAAGCTTGCTTCAATCTCTTCATAATGACACACAAAGAAATAAAAATTGTTTAGCTCATGTTATTATACATGCTTCTATTCTAACAGCCCTCTGTGACATTGTTCACAAAATGGTGAATTTAAATCAATAAACAGACATCTATCAAAAGGTCAACTTAATTTTATTCTTTCAGCTTCTTTATCAATATTTTAAGCAAAAAACATTTCTTCCTTTAGCTTTCAGTAAATATTGTATTAGTGGACTGCAGCAGCAACCGATAGTTTTAATGGTTGACGGCATTTAGTGGTTCAATTAACATGTTATTAATACTGCTTTATAATGTGATGAGTTCTGTCAGAGTCAATGTAAATAAGGTTACAGCTATCAAGGATGTGTCAGTTTTGCCATTATACCACCTCTTGGCAATTCAGATTCAAAGGATTCACTGGCACTGGTTTGGGATGCAACGTGTAATTCACCCCGGAGTAGTACAGCCAGCCCTGGATTAGATCCAATAACTTCTTACAACAATGGTGGCTCACGTGATGGACAAGGACCCGAACCTTCAAGCCTTCCTGCAGACAAAGCTCTTGTTCAGAGGTACGCTGCCTCTAAGCATGCGTTGCTCTCCTGAATGGCTTGGCAGGCCACAAAACGCCCTTTAAATCCCATCCCCTCTGCCACGTCCCAGGGAGTGGCTCAGCCACACCATTAGTACTTTTTCTTTTTTTTTTCCTTTAAGTATTTGTGCCCAAAAATAGCAATCCAATCACTCTCTGGACTGACTTTGCTAAATCATATGAACTTTATTAATATAACATTTTCTAATCCTTTGGGTCACAAGCCCACTGGTTTGCCTTCTAATTTTGTCATATGTGAAATTAAGTGACAAGCTTTTTGCATGCTTTCATTTACCTGGGCTGTGAGGGGTCTAGCACAGCTTTGGGTGCACTAAAACAATCAATAGCTTAATATTGAAAAAAAAAAATCATTCAATAACATTCAATCAGCTGGATTTTGTTCACTGGTTTGAATTTAGAAGTTAGAAAATAGGGTAAATGCAATATACCTTCAACCAGTTGACTGTGCATTTGCATTGTGTACACTATGGAGCTTTGTTATAGCTGTGTATTGCTTTCTTAAAAGTACAGCAAAATATTTTCATTTCATAGTTGTCTCACTATCCAGGATAAAATTTAGTAAGGTAGTTAAGTTTCTGTAAACAGTATTTATCCAAACAAAATTTTGAAGGTCACCAAGTTTTCTTCCTCAGCCTATCAGAGGGGAAAGGTTATAATTTTTTTTTTAATGGGCAAAATGGTGTTACCAGATAAAGTATTTCCTCTTAATCTCTAGATTAAGATTTACTTCCACAGGGGCTCTAGCCAAACAGAAGATAACACTTTCCTGAAGTTACACCTACAGCTGGCCGAGTTACTCATTGAACTAAATTCAACAGATATATTATTTGCATTTTTTGGTTCCTGAAAAGCCCACGGATGAATCATGATTGTTAGAAAGGTGCTGGATCTTTGACATCCTCTGTGAGAAATCTATTTAAAGGAATTTTAAGCTCAGAATAACGTATAAGTGGCTCACTCGGCATGGCTGTTTGTTATTCATTATTTGCATAATTTGATTGGTCACCTTAAA
Organism: Aramus guarauna; assembly: GCA_013400195.1. NCBI lineage: Eukaryota > Metazoa > Chordata > Aves > Gruiformes > Aramidae > Aramus > Aramus guarauna. The sequence goes on from VXBL01005128.1 coordinate 1,582,471, forward strand.
TCATTGGGTAACAAAAATAATTCCTATTGGGTGCTATTAGCCCTGCAAAGACACCACTGGTTTGTCTCCACGGATGGTGCCCTAATGGTGAATTCTTTGGGAAGCATTAAATAGGTGTTTCTTGTCTCCTGGCATAGCCTGTAGGGCTCTGATTGAACTTTGTGAGCAGCAGCTTAACATCCCTTTGCTCTCCTCCAGCATTGTAAACATCGGGAGGATGAGCTCTGGGGTTTTTCTGGGCAGAGTGGAAGGTTTTCATAGGAATTCAATTCATCTCCCAACAGTGGCACTGAAAGTGCAAGGAGGGATCTTGTAAATTAAATCTGAAGCTAACAAACTGCTTACTACCAGAAAGGCTATCACACAAAAAACTTCCCTACACATAGTTTATGGTGACCACATTTACATTTCTTGTGAAGAAAATTTTTATTTACCTCTTATTCTGATCACATTAGTAAATACTAATATAGCAATACAGTTTGCTCCTGATGTTTGTCATTTATATCACACAATGTGCATGATCCCAGTGTTTTTGTGCAGTATCTATTATAATTAGTGTAGGGCATGAGACAATAGGGCACCAAATGACAGCAACAGCTCTGGACTGTCCCTAAAGCATAAGGCTGTAGACTGGATTATAGCTGTTAATGCTGGGGGCAGGGGGGGTGTTTGGGTTTTGTTTTGGTTTTTAGGAGGGTTGGGGTGTTTTGTTTTACTGTTGTTTTTTGTTGGGTTGGTTTTTTTGCGGGTTGTTTGTTGGTGTGGGGTTTGTTGGGGTTTTTTTTCTAGAAATGCTGCCATGAAAAGGGTCTGAGCAGTGCTGTCTGATTCACAAGATTTCAAGACTGCACAAGACTCTGAAGGTGAGCAGTGCCGGGTCCCCGCAAGGAGCACTGTTAGAGAAGGCAGTTCTGTGTGATGCAGGATGGGGCCTTTTGTGAAGCAGAAAACAGGGTGTTTGGTAGGCAGCTCCTCTTTCCCCCTTAACCTGGAATTAACACTTGGCTGAAACGAGAGTTAACTGACAGCCCCCCCTAGAAAACTGCCAGATGCTAAAAAAAATGATGAAAACTTGTATTTGCCACTTAAAGTCCAAGAACCTCCTAAATCAAGTGTTTTCCTTTGTTTAACTTCATAGATTTTGAAATTCAAACGTGGAGCTTCTCCAACTTTTTACCAGTTCCATATGCTAAACATATCTCTCAAGTCCTTCAGCATCTCTTACACTAGAAATTCATAGATTGCACAGCACTGGAAATATTCAACATTTGTAAATCTAGTTCAAAAACATATAAATAGCTTTTTTCCCCGACAAATTTAGGAAGACGCGACGCTGCCGGGCGCCGCAGCAGGCAGAGCGGGGAGCGCGGAGCAGCCAGCAGTAGATGGCAGTCGAGCCACTGAGCTGCTGCCAGAGCTCGCCAGGAGCGATGTGGGAACAGCATCAGTGGATTTAAAGGTATCATTTTCAAAACCATCTTCTCGGAGGCCTCAGGCTGGACAAGCAGTAATAGATAGGAGGATGGTTCAGATGAAGAGCATGAGAAGTGCTCAGACTCGGCTGCCTGATTTTGCGTTCTGAGTTTGTCCGGTTCTCAGGTTTTTGTGGAGCCTTTTCTAAACTTATGGGAAGGTTCTTCTGATGTAAAGCGGTGCTGTGATTGTCCAGGACTGTCCTGAAGCTGGACGTCACAGATAGCATGAGTATACACGGGAGTTACCCCCACGCAGTAACGGAGATGGCCCCCTCCCAGATAGGGCACAGCCGGCTCAGCAGATCTGCCCACGTGCAGACTAACATGTTAAAGCCAGAGCCCTCGCTTCAGACACGCACAAAAGACAAAAAACCCACTGATTTAATCTTTCATTTCCCTTTCTATAGCACGCACACTGAGAAAAGCAATTTAACATCATCTCAATCTTTTTCCTCCTATTGAAGTGGCAAATATCATTAAACATAAGTGTCTAGCATCCGGAAAAAGTTACACAGCAGCACAGATATGTCACGCTCACAGCGGGACTATTAATCAGAGAGGCTCTCGCCACGCACACACGGGCCTCACAGTATATCTTCTAATCGGTCAGCATCAGTAAGTTCTCAGTTGTCTTCTATAGCAATATTCAGCAATACTCAAGTGACAGATCAGACCAAAATTTGGAATCATACTTCATAAAATATTGGCAGTTTCATGAATTCATTTTCTAAGTAAGATTCTTTTATCTTATTCATCAACCCATGCATGAAGAAAGTAAACCAGAACTAAAATGAGAGACACAAGAGATATTTTCTAATTCCTAGAGGCAGAAAACAGCGAGTCCCTAGTTACGTTTTTTTAAATTACTGAAGCTACACCACTAACCGTCCTCCCAACCCCACTTCCAGTTCCTAAAGTATTTTGTTTGTACAAGAAATTTTTTCATGTTACTTCTCTGCATTTAAGGGACTGCAGGAGAGAAAAGTAAGGTAAGGAGGAGAGATGGTGCATTAATATTTCACTTTCAGTTGGATCACTCAGGTTCCTTCACTGTGGAGTAACTATCGTAAGTTTAATTTTACTCCTACAGAGCTGTAGAATAGCTCTGGGAAAACATTTTTGTTTGTTTCTTAACTTTCCTAAGACAGTAGCTGGAGTAGAAGTGTTACAAGTTTTGTGTGGACGGAAGCAGCCCAGCTCAATCCCTCCACACCTGTTAGTAAGCATATATCACTCAATAAGATCATCTAAAGGACACAAGGAAACTTGACTTTTTACAGTGATTAAGAGTACTTTGAATTTGAGCTGTGACGACTTTTGTCACGTGATCCACAAGATGATGCAACATGGCAAACATGCAGAACAAAGGGTCAGGTCCCTACAGTGATACCTAAAATTGTATTTCAGTCGGAGGTGTCTTTCTACAAGGATAGATATAAGCTTAATATTTCAGAGCTTTAACTGATTAAAGGGCTGACTGGGGACACCCTCCACATTTTAGAAATATTTCATCAAGGGGTCAGGACAGTGACATATCATGTTGCCCTTGTTCAGCAGATAGCACAAAAAATGAGAAATTGAAGTGCTGTTGCAAGAGTTGCACAGGTAAATAGTGATAACACACGGAAGAGTCTAGGTAAACTATTACTTTTTTCCCTGGGGAAAACTGAAGAAAAAAACCATCTACTACTGTAGAGTAATAGACCAAATTACAAAAATAAAGAAATATTAATCACATTTATTCTTATGTGGTTTCCTTTCCTCTTTTTCTTTTTACTTTATTCAGAGCTATGTGACATTTCCAACTTCAGAATGAAAATTTTAAAACCCGAGTAGGATTAACTTTGTAACAAAACCATTTAAGTCAAACTCAAATCACCAGTTTAACAGTGCCATGGACTGCTCAGAAAGCGCTGGTACCTCAGAGCTCTTTCAGTTAATGCCAGTTACAGCCTTCTGGCCCTGCAAAACAGCAGTCAGAGACCATCAGGTGGGAACAGCTACTAACTTCTGATTGAACTAAAACCAGTCTTCAGACTGATATTCAGTCTTGAGCTGACAGTTCTTGTCTGATGGCAAGCCTACCCTATTTTCAGTTAAGTTGGTCCAAGTTCTGACTTGGTGAGTATTTGCAACTTTTTCTAAAGGAAAGTGGGAAGGGAGCAAAGGAAAGGGAAACCTCTGATAAATTATCTTCATTACCCTCAGTAGCAAAAAAGCTATCTCGATTGTTCGGTACATCAGTGATAATTCCTTCATGAGGTTACATTCATGAGACCTACATTAGAAGGTCTGAAAAACCTGTCACTCTAGGAGTGTATATAGAAAGACCACTGGGCAGGCGTATCCATATAAAATACCGCGGAACCACACAGAAGTGCTAACATAGGCTCCAGAGTAGCATCAGCGTGACTGAATAGCTCTGAGGATGCAGCACTCTAAGGTCCTGAAATCAGGTACAGGCTTAGCCTGCTTAGAGACCTCTGTGCAAATCTCTTCACCCTTAGCTGCCTTCTACAGCTCCAGCTGAAAACCCTCCATCAGGCACTGACAGTGGTCCAACACCTATCAGGTGTCTCTGCTGGGAAGTGCTAAAGTGGGCAACAGACCCCTTTCACAGCTGCCAACCTTTTCCGCTACAGATACTCAAATAATTTATCGCACATTTCTCTGCTGGTCCTATTATTTCTTATCCTTGATTCTGAAAAAAAGATGAAGCGTGAATCCAAGATGTGAAGCATTCAAACTTTGCTTCACAAAGTGTACTAAGTATTTAAGATTAATCTGTGTAAAAATAAAAAAGATTCCATTTCTTTGGCCACATAACAAGATCAAACTGATGACATGGCCAAGAACCAACAGAAATGTTAGATGAAAACATCCACAAAGACGCTACTATTCCTATAGTAGCAAGCACTGTGAATTAACACCCTTGATAAACAGGCTAATAGAGGTGTTCAGACTGGCAGAAACAACCCAGCATATATAACAGACTAGTCTGGAAGACAACAAAAACAAGTTTACTGTTCTAGAGCTTGCTATAAAAGATTAGAATTCTACAATACTTCCAAACAGTCCGCCAAAAGTGTCAAACCTTTCTGAAAAGCAAAGCGTGCTGTAGTCATGCCAGCGTGGCTGACCAGCACACAAACTCAGACCCGCGAGCTCACATGAGCACGTTATCCCAGCCACAGCATCCAATACAAGCAAGCAAACAAAACGTAGGATAGCTTCAAAGAGTTTACATCGGCATTCTACAAAGTCAGCACTGATAAAATAGATGTAAAACTAAAAAATATACAAACTGATTCCTACAGATAGAATGTTGTTGGGTTTTCCCTCCCAGTGCTATTACTCTATTCAAGACAAAATGGGCAATAGGGGACACAGAAAAACTTTTAGCGGGATTTTTTTTAAGAAGTCAACAATTGCCCATAGAGTTGCAAAGATGCATGGCCAACTGCAGCTGCACTCACACAGAACAGCATTTCTGGTTAATGCCAGAGTCAAGTTTTCCTTTCTCTGAGAGGAGACAAAATACTTTACATGAAATTTTCCTTCATCAGCATACACCAAGCAGTACCACTATTTGGTACAAATGGCACTTGCACTGACTTTATACTAATGCTTGCCATGGTTTTCAAATTGTCATTGTGGAGGGCTGCAAAAAAATCAACATAAGGACAAACTATTCACATACTGTCAGGGACTGCTCTAACAAGTGTATTTTAACAAGGCTTTTACAGGCATACTAACATGAAAACAGTGTCGGAGCATGTTAGTTTCTACATTTTCTAGACCTAAGGTTCATCAGTTATCAAAAGAAACCATCAGCTGTTGCTTGAACACAATAGTTGGCATTGCATTATTGCATTGTACTAACAATATATTTCAGAAATAAATGCAAATTCTTGATGCATTTCAAGATATTACTAAACTATACACATAAGCCAGTACTTTGAAAAATATTTAAATAGGTTGTAATACTTCTGGCTGAAAAATGCAGACTTATGGACCTAACACAATAAATGAACAATGAGCTTCATCTAATTTCCCTGCAATACATGTAAACTTAGGGTATTTTGTGTTTGATTCTTCTGCCTCTTTGAAAGAAATTGTTGGTAAGAATATTTCCTTGCACTAAAGAATAATTCCCTATAATATGTGAATAAAATGTCAGACAGACCTTCTAACTTTCTAGTCGTTCTCTCCGCACTGTTTACCAGGTTCCTCATCTTGCAGTTTCCTTTGAAGACAGACACAAGACATTGATCAAGGAATAGGTATAGAAGAGCAGGAAAAATTAGTTTACCCATACATAAGGAAAAACTTATGTTCTCCTGGCCTTTTAGAGTTTCGGGTTTTTTCCTAGAAGGCAGATCAGGAACACTGAGGGATAGGTACAGGTACTAACAAAGTTTGAGAGTGACTCAAAGAGTTCTTGCTCGATTCATTTACAAGATGATTAGGAGATTCAAGTCATTCCTAGAAGTCATCCTTTCCTCAGTCTTAGCAGATGAGAAAAAAAATTAAAATAAGACAATTTTGATGAATTTACTAATCATCATTCATGGTGCAACACAGGTCTTTTGCACATTTGTCACAGCTTTGGTTGTGGTACACACCTGCAAATCACAAGTCAGATTGTCGCTGAGGCAGCTATCTGCACCAACAGTTCAGAGCAAGAAGGACATTACGTGGTGGTCAGTACTGGTCAGAGAGTGCATAACCTGCTAGGTTGAACAGATTACCTATTATGTTACCAACCAGTTTGCAAAGAGTACATGCCACAGGTATACTACACACAGAGACAAACATGAATTAAGTTTAGGCAAGGCACTCCACCGCATGTTTATGTCTTTCCATCACTAAAATAAGAGAAACTTGTTTACCATCCCAGGTAGGAATGTCTGCTCATTCTCGTAATCGTGTTTGCCTCGCAACTATCTGTCCTCTCCAGGCAATGGTTACAGGCTTTAACAAGCAAAACTCCAATTTGACATGCGGGGGAAAAAAATATCCTTCACCATGAGAGCAAAGTAGAGGCAGGGGTCCCCAGAGAGGCTGCAGAACCAAAGCCCTTCCCTGTCTTTCCATGAGAGTTAGACTCAGGACTTTTAAATCAACTTATGTTCTCAAGACTACTTCACTGCATTGGTTGACATTTAGTCAGTTATGTTTTCCTTCAAATGTCAACTTACGCTCTGTTAGAACAGATGGGACCTACTACAGTAGCAACTAGCGGTTATTTTTAAAGGCTTTTAGCAATTAACTGGACCATTTTTGCCTCAGGCTCAGCCCTTTCCTCTCCCCATGCACATCTAACATCCACTCCCCACACCTGAGATGAGCAGCATGGTTTTCTCTTTCATAATTTTGACATCAACCATCTCAAGAGAAATGCTGAATTCAGTATATATCTGTCTATTTTATTCAGCAGAAACATTCTGATTTGGGGAACAGAAGACACAAAAGGTGTAACATTCCAAAAACTATTAGGAGAATTCAAGAAAACTCTTTACTCATCTCAGTTACTGTTTCCCAGGCTTTATACACTTCACTATTGTGCACATTCCCTTTGCTCCCTCTATATCTTCCTAGAATTTGCATTATCATATTTGCAGTACACATTATACTATTTTCTTCTCCTTATTCATATCAGATTTCTCTTCAGTCCCAAGCAGCACTCCTCAAGTAAATCAGCATGCTCCTTCAGAGACAGGTAAGAAAACAAGTACTTGATCCACAATTCTTACGTAGTATTCCGTTTATTAGAAATGATTGCGCAATACTCCATTTCTCTAAGTGAATAACCGTATGGTGAAAGGAATGCTTATATGCAGTAACACATGCAGTAAGTGTAAATAGAGAGCTGGCTTTAGAAAAAGTTTAAATGTAGAAGAAGGATGTATTGGTTTTTTTCCAAACTTTATAACTCTATATATTTGGAGGATGCTCCAACCAAAATCTTTGATTCCCACCTGTGAACACCTCCATGTACAACTTCAAAAGCTATTTCATGTCCTTGAATACTACTCAAATTCACAAGGTATACATTTCCTACTGCTAACATATGCTCAGAGATTCCAGCATCAATCACATTTGAATTTGCACTATAAGTATTTTCTGACACATTAAGGTGATCAGTGTACATAAGACCAGAGCAATTGGCTGTATTACCTAAGTCAGACTCCTTTTTCTGCAATAATATTTGCACTCAGTATTGGACAAGGAGCAATCTAAGTCCTACCGGTCTCTAACTGACATATGAGTCACTTGCATGCATACACTTCACAGATTTCTGACAGGGCTCAAATAGTCAGCCTGTAGACTCTAATCTCCTCAAATCCACTTATCAGTCTCAAACAAAGACCAAAAGTGGACACAGAGGAAAGTACAGGACAATCACATGTAGTATTTCTAACAAAGCTGTTCCAGTCTCCAGCACTTTTTCAGGAGATTTCTCAAGCTTGTTGTGGTTTCTGCTTCTAGCAATCCTTAACCAGACATTTCATCCAACTATTAGCCCAGTCTCCCAAAGACCCTTTGCACACCTTTGGCAAGGCACATAATTCACTTCTGAAAGAGTTACCTCTCTGTTCTGAATCAGTTCTCTATAAGCTTCATTCAATGACCCTTAACCCTTGTGCTGAAAGAGGTAATGGAAGACCCATCCCTCTCCACCCATTCACAGTTTTGTCAGCCTCTGTCCTTATCACCCTCAGCTTTTTCCCAGACAAGAGAGTCCCAGCCTACTCAGCCCTTTGCATACATCCTCCTTTCCCCCTTCTGAATCTTCCCCATCCTAATGCATCCTCATTGAGATGAGCGAGTCAGACCTATGTGCAGTATCCAAGGTACAGGTGAACCATAGATTTATATGGCAGCATAATGATGTTCTCTGTTTTGTTCTCTGGTCCTTTCCTCATAATTCCTAAAGTTTGATTTGCTTTTTAGTCTGCTGTTGAGCATGGGCTGATGTTTTCATGGAACTATCCATCATAACCCAAGGTCTTACTCCTGAGTGGCAACAGACAGCTCAGAGCCAATCATTTTATATGTGAAGCTAGGATTGTTTTTCCCCACATGCATCACTTCACATTTATCTACACTGAATTTCATCTACTATTTTATTGCCTAGTCACACAGTCTCTTCAGATCCTTGTGTAATTCTTCATAGTCTGCCTTCATCCTCACTACCTTGAATAATTGTGTATCAACAGCAAATTTAGTCACCTCACTGCTCTGCCCCTTTTCAAGCCCATTTATATACATGTTTATAAACAGCATAGAACCTGTGGGATGCCACTGGCGAACCCCATCTGCTGCAGTAACCAAGAACTCACCCCTTGTCTATCTCCTGTCTTTCAAGCAATTACCCCTCTGTGCAAGGACCTCCACCCCTTATCCTAAGGCTTCTTAATTTCCTTAATGGCTTTTGGTGAGGGACACATTAAAAACCTATTGGAATTTCAGGTAGGAGATATCAACTGAATCACCCCTTCCCTTAGACTTATTGACCCCTTACAAATAAAGGACTCCAAACTTTTTCTTTTATGAATATCAATCTATAGAAAAAAAAGTCTTTTTAAACAGTTTTTTGCAAAGCAGCTTGATTTTGAGACATTAGGGACGATGCTGACCAGATGAAATAGGAAAGAACAGAGACAGAAAAACTCAGTTTCCCCTTCAGCTCTAGGACTGAAACTTTGAGTCCAACCAGGTAGCCTGACTGCTGTGATCCTCCATTTCCCAAACTACAGCAAGCATTCCAGCAAATGGTGGAATGAATCCAGTCCAGTTTTCAAATTGTTTATTTCTGACCAACTTTGGTGCCTTACAGAGTTCAGAGCTCTGTAGGCTCACTTCTCCTATACCCAAGTGACCCACTGCAAGCCCAGCAGAAAGGAACCCAATAAAGCTGCCCAACAGAACAAAAGCTATTCATTTGTCTAAGCAGCACCATTTCTCACTCACCAAAGGGGTGACAGGAGGACACAGAGACAGTGGTTGCATAAGTCTTCTTACTATGAGAAACAGGTTAAGCATGATGATAAATAAACTAAATATCTCAGTAACACTAGATGTTATTTAGATATTTCTAATATACACTGGTCTCATCCAAAAACACTCTATGAAGGTTCAATTACTTTTACTCACGTATCCTGATTTGGCTATAAAATAACAGCAAAGGTAGTTTACACGGGATAAACATTAAGGGCTTTTACGACTTAGGCTTTGGAGCTCAAATAGATTGGCAAGAGTCTTTTCCCTTGTGTGATGAGCCAATCTCGCTTTGGCATGGCAAAGTGTGGTTTAACCTGACTGACTGAAGCAGTGACCCATCCTTAAAGGCACCTGTTTGCAATTATATCTAAGTGCAGTGGCTACACCAACTTATCCACATTATTCTTTTGGAAACCTTCCTTAAAGAATGTTCTGCTTGCTTATGAAGGAAGCTTATTATTTTGATCCAGCCACAGCACAGACAAACACAACCATAAATTTATCTTCAGAGAGAAGAGAACATTGGCAGGGAGAAGCAATACAGGACCACTTAGTGTGGGCGGTTATAGATATACAAGGCTGGCTCCAATTATCTGCTCCAAACCAGTTATTTTTGAGCAGTTTTACAGTTCTCTAACTTGAGGCTTTGTCTACAGGAGCGAAGTTAATCATGGGACACCTTGTACTGCCTCTGCACCACGGCTGCCGGCACACCATCTAACCGGGCTGTTAGGATCCGACACTACGCAGCCGCTTTCTGCTGAGCATCTCCGGGGACTGCACAAGCAATGCCAAAGGTGGGGTAGCACAGAAAAACTGGCCATGGGTTTCTAAGTAATATGATCTTGGGAGAGAGGTGAAACAGCAGTTTTACCAGGTGACAATCTTTTTTTATATACATTTGAATCATTCAAACTTCAGAATTGTAGAGAATAAAGAATTTATTTCACACGGAGCGGTTTACCCAGTTTTGATATTCAAGCCTAGAATAACTTTGAGATGTAAAATAAATTAAGGGCAATTTATGATCTGACAGCTGTACTCGGTGGTCACAGAAGAGCATTATGACTCTAGTTCTTTACAGGTAAGCAGTTTTGTTTAGAGTTTGCTGCTGCATGAGGAGGACTGCATACCTCCCCGTTACCAGAGGAAAATACCTCAGTGCAACACAAAATTGAGGTTAAAAAAATGCCAAAGCTAGCTGCTTGAACTTGTTCTTCTACTACCCTCTGTAGGCTTCCAAAAAATCAACCTGTATTCACTTCTGAGAATCTGGACACTGCTATTTAAAAGCCTGACTACAGATCTAAAAGCCTAATTTTAAGCACTCAGATTTGAAACTTGCAGCCTTATTTACTAAAGGAGGAAAATAAAGGGAGTGGAATACCTTGAAGACAATACTGGGGAAGGTATTAAGCTGCCTGCTTGTAAATCTCACAGTATGATACTGTTCACGCAGTGAGGGAATACACTTCTTACCTTCAAACAAGCACTTAAAACTACAACACTTGAAGGCAACTGGAAAGATGAACTTACTGACCTGGTAATTGCTGGGACCTTTTTTCAAAGAGCAGATTGAATCACAGATAACAACTAAGCCTGTTCTCTCATATGTATGAGTGATATCAACAGACAAAAATTATTCCAAATCATATAGGGACGGTCTTCTGGATTAAGAAGGGGGTGGGGTTTATATGTTTCAAAGGTATAGAAAAAAACTTTGTAAACAAAAATTTGAATTTAAAAACATGTTCAAAACTTGTACCTTTTGAAATTAGCCTTTACTTTTTGGAGTGAAAAACATCATTCTAGAATGAACATATATAAAGCAGTTCTGAGGGGTTTGGTGGGTTGGGTTTGGGGTTTTTTTTTGCAGAGATGAAGCAATGATGTACACTGATGGATCTGTAAGTACAGGTATGTGGGGGGTTTTGCCCCCTCTACTTCTTATTAAAATAGGGGAAGAAAAACATTGAAAAAAAATGTGCTGGTATTATTGAACTGTAAAAAAGTCACAGAGCTTATGGATAAAATACCATTTGAAGTCTAAATCTTAAACCACGGAACTATATTTCCAGGAAAAAAAAAAATCATGTAAGAATGTGATATTTGTTAAAGCATCATTAATACAACAGTATTAAGAAACAGCAAAAAATTAGTTCACAGTACTTCTAGATCAGTAGTTTGCTATGAATATAACAATACTAATATTTTAAATATTGAAATAATAGTCAGATGAAGAAATCTTATTTCTTTCTTCCCTCCCTTCCACTTTTCTCTTTTTTTTTTTTCAGGGCAGGAGAATGAGCCAAGAATAGCCTTTTTGTCTTCATCTTTCCCTTCTGGAGTCAGACGTTCTCAGTGTTTCCAGGGGAAGGAAATGCAGATGCATCAACCTACCAGCGGCTTGGCCCAGTACATTTCTTTTCCTCACCTGACCAGCCACACGTATTTGCCCCAGGACACATACCACCAGCCATTACCAACGCACCTTCAGTTTAGCGGACAAAGAGGAAATTAACGTTGAGAAGGAGCTTCAGTCCTTCACCCATACTAACACCAGTGCAAACAAACTGAAGTCTTTATGTAGCAGAGTGAAAAGTTAACAAATAAATCCTCATATGGACAAATACCTTCCGGTTAATCACTTGTAAGGTATGCGACACCAGCTCGCTAAACTGAAAGCAGTACTCATGTTTTGTAACCTAGCTACACCTCCTCGTAAGGCGTTTTTGTGTGTAAATAACAGCGCAAGAAGCAAGCACAAGGTTGGATTGTTTTCTTCCTCATCACATCATCACCAGCTACATCTATCTGCTTGTCTCATTTCTGCCTCACTTTGAGGACCGATGCCTGCCTCTGCTGCCGAAATGGCTTTTGGCAGCGAAGCCCAGTGGAGTAACATTTACAGACAGCCCTGCCTGAGACATCACAGACAGAAACATTATCTCTCGCTGACACGATAGCTGTTTCTGGACTATCAGGGCTACCAAAACACTGTGTTTGAGAAGACTATGCGTGCACTTTCAAAGAGTTTGACTTCTCTCTAGTTGAGCAGTAATTTTTAGAGAGCTACAGGCATGACCTGTGCTTTATGCCCCAATAAAACCAGTGATTTGCATCCCACGGTCTGTCTCAGCTTTTTCCTTCTGGACCATAAGAGTCTTCAAACAGCTGACTTTCACTGAAGTCTCAAAAGTTAGTCAAACAAGAGTCTCTGGAGTACAAAAGATAATTTTCCTAAGATTTCATCTATAGAACTCACTGCTGCAAGCGCCAAGTGAAAAAACTCAGTTTAGCAACTGGCAGTAAAAGAATAAGCTTTTCTTACTGCTTTGACTTTCATGCAATAAAGTGTCCACCCCACTCCCCTCATGCAAGCACAGGCAAACCCAAAGAAATGAAACCCTTTCCTCCACAGTCTTGGAAGAAAAGGAGAGGAAAAAAGATTAAGAAGAATTTAAACCAGGTTTTATTCATAATAATAGAGAGGAACACTAAGGCTAGAGAAATGCTTATCAAGTTAGGTCAACTTAGTTTAGTAATGCAGCTGGTCGCAGTAGTATTGTAACAGAGATGAAGCTGGTTTCCACCAAGTCAGAATCCTGGTGTCTCGTGAGGAGCTTTTCATAGTCAGCACGTGTAGAAAAAGAAAGGTGTGTATAAGTGGACATGACTTAAAACAGCACATACTAGTCAAGTACAATAGTTGGGACCCAGCAAATTAAGAGTAACTTGAAGTTTTTTCCTTTGCTTTACTGTCTATTGTGACAGTCAGTCATAAATCATATTGTTCATGTAGGCAGCCATCTCACCTATCTGACAACAAATTATCTTCTCCCTAATGAGTCAGGGATCGATAAGACAGGCGCTAAAACCAGCAACAAATGAACCAAAAGTTTTCCCATCTATATTATATTGCTTAAATTTTCCAAAGTTGCTGTGTACTATGAGAAGAGCCAACAGTGCATGCAGAGTACCAAAGAGCAAGAATTACCAGTTAGAAACACGAGAGAGAAAAAAAAAAGGCATCTTCACTCAGGTTTAGCCATAGGATGACATGAAAGCTACAAACCTAGTACTCAATGCAGACTGATCCTTTAAAAACAAAATTGCAGTCAAATGCCTTTTTGTGCAAGGTCTCAAAGCTAATAATTTCATACGTGATGGAGCTATTAGAAGAGGCTCAGCATAACAGCCACTAGCAGAGAATAGCCCGATTTCAGATTAACTTATAAATCCTTATTTTAAATGGGTACAACATATTTCAAGAATCGGAATGTTCCCAAATTTAATGAGTGTGCATAACCTGGATCAAACTCTGAATCCTGAAGCCAGGTTTAGTTGTCACTAATTCATACACACCCATACTGTTGGCTTCATAGAGGAGCATTTGATTCTCACCGGGAAGAAAGACAGTCACTCTGCAAATTAGAGCCAAAGCAAAAGATCATAGGTTGTGGTCCAGTTTGCAGGATCCTAAAATGCTGTATCACTGGAATAAAATATATTTTTATATTGAAAGAATTTAATATTTTTTTTTAAGAAAACAGAACACAGTGAAAAATAAGTAGAAAAGTTAAAGTAGAGCTAGCCTTGGCTGTAAGTACTGGGTTTATTCATACTTCATCATGAGACATAGGAGGAAAAAAAAAAATATTTTTCCAAATATGTATCTGCACTTTTTTCCTGGCACTATTTATTCCCCCCTCCCTCCCCC
>VXBL01005128.1:1596696-1632864 GCA_013400195.1 Aramus guarauna
CCCCCCCCCCCCCCCCCAAAAAAAAAGGGGGGGAGGAGAATAGCTTTAAGTACTTAAAACATCTGTTTAAACCATTGAAAGTTTTACTTTCCCTTTTGAGATGCTATATTCTCAAAAACCTAGCACTGATTGCAACTACAATGAGTGTCATAGATCTGTCTAGATTCAACACTCCAGCAGCTATGTGAGTTATTTCTCCATATAGAACTGGTTTGTCTTGATACATAACAAATGGCAAACGCACCTTTTACATGGTAGACATGTTAAAGGAGGCTTGCAATACATGGAAAATCATGTAAAATCAATAGATCCAGTTTTAATTGCATCAGGCACTTTAAAAATGGCAATTGTCACAGGAGAAGATGTTGACACTGCTGTCACTCTTTTCCTTATCTCTTAAACTCAGGCAGTCCTTATCTGCTGTCTCCAACATTCCTCAGGAATTAAAGAGAGTTGCATAGAAGTCGCTGAAGAACAATTTGTGACTTTAGGCCACCAACTAAGTTGTGGTGGTTTGGGTCTGGTTTTGCCTCCAAGCTCTACTCAAAAGCCTCTCATTTGCAGAAGCATCTATCCCACTTTTATTCATGTGTCCACCTTGGCAAAACAGCCTCTTCAGAACCAGATTCTGCAGGTTTAGCTCACGTCTACTGCTGCATTTCTTTACCTCCCACATCAGGAAGGCATCCAAATCCCATTCCCTCACTCACCTCCAGCAATTCTCACGGACAAGGCTCCCCCGATCCTTCCCTTCTGTTTATACAGTCTTTCACATACGCTTTCCCCAAAAACCTCTAGAAGGGACCCTTGATGACAGTGACACTGAAGTGCTCCGAGCATCCCCATCTGCTTACAGCCCCAAACACCTGAAGTCTTCCCCACACCCTTCACAGCACACCATGCCCGCTGTGAGCCCTCAAGCCCAGAGGTTCCCCATGGGGAGAGGGATAAGAGTTTTCCCTTACATTGACCCACCTGATGCTCAAACATTAGCTTATGCTAGCAAATAAAGCACTGCTTTTTTGTGTCGCTCAATCATCCATATGATATTTGCAGTAATAAATTATACTATCATAAATGAAACATTTTTGTTACATTTGTCCATAACCAGAGCTATTTTTTTTTTTAAAAAAAGACTTTTTTTTATTCTTCTATATACTGCCAGGAACTGTAAAACTGGATTACAGAATATGTAAGGCTCAAAAAGCAATATTTCACTACAAGTGACAGACTAAACCACTGCCTTTAAACAAAGCAAAGTTTACAGAGAGAAACAAGCTGGACAGAGATGGACAATGTCACTCTCCACTTCGGAAAGCCTGAATAATCCATGCTGAAGAAAGATCTCCATCCCCCACCCGCACCAAAGGTGACCATCCTGACCAAGCCACACTCCTCCTCCAGCTGTGAGGACATGCTGAGGTAGCAAGGCAGTTCCTTCCTTTTCTATATTTCCTCCCAATTAATTTTGCGTCCAGGCTGAGAATATTCATCTGTTGCCACTTGTGACCCTGTGAACCTCCAACCCTCTCTGCAGCTCGGGGCAGAGGTGCCCAAGGGGCTGCTGCTCTTCTCCCTGCTCTGGCCTTCTGTGTCATATCTGTAAAGCCCAATTTAAAGACAAGTTTAGTAGCAGAGTAATTGTTACAGGTGGACAAAAAATAAAAAAGCTTGAGCTATCTAGTGATGTCAAATCAGAAATTTAGATTAAAGAGTCTGGTGCTGAAAACCTGTTTGCAGAATTTTCCCAAGCACTTGAAGGAGGCAAGGAAAAAATAAATTCACAGCAAGAGTAAATAAAGCCACAGCAAGAGTGTGCATAAGAACTCCCGTGTTTCACTTTGTACCATTGCCTAAGCTGCCACCGCCATGTAGCTCTGGCTGAAACCTGGTTTCCTTCTTTTGTCATTTTACCTTTAGGATCATGGTGGTAAAAATCCAGCTATTAGAGAGTTTTTAAAAGGAGCTGCTGGTGTTTCTTAGTCAAATGTTTTTCTTTGACATTAACAGGAATATCACCACAAAACATACCAAGCTACTTTGAAAAAAAAAAATCCTATGATGAACAGTGTATGATTACAAGGAGAGACAAGAAGGCATTCACGCAGTGTCAGCCACTCCTTTCCACTGAAGCAGGAGTGGCAGGGGAAGGAAGTGGAAGCAAATTTGTCTCCTTCTTACTTGGGTAGTTCCTGAACTGCTCAGCACCGCTCCACAAAGACTCTAAATTAAACAGATGATCAAACCCTAGTGCCATTACTACTGTATCTTTTTATTTTTAGAGTCGTCTTTGATTGTGGTAGAATTCTTTTTTTCAACACAGTGTTTCTCCCCTCTGTTGATTTTGCTAGGTGATATTTTCTATACACATTTATGTCATTTTATCTCTGCATTTTTTATGAGGCAAATACATTTGGGAGTGAAACAGAAGAGACAGACTTGGATACATTGAAGATGGCTACAGAAGCCTTCTGGTGCCAAAGTCTTGAATTGGCTCAGCTATCCTGCTGGTTGCTATTATGCAGTTTCCAGTTTTCTGAATTTTTTGCAGATGAAGTACATGAGGGTTGCTCTATTCAGGGTGACATGTAGTTATTCACTCAAGGATTCATTTACTCCTGTGGCTCTAAACCAAAGCAGCAACAGCCATCAGCTGCATGAAAGAATAAACTGAGGATACCCATAAATACCTGCTTCTGGCAAATTCGTAAATAAATCTGGACTGTAAAGTACAATCTGGCCTGAAGTACTTCTGTGCATGCACACTGCGTGGCTTTTGGGACATGAAAGAAAAAAGGGGCTACAAGAGAAAGGCGACTAAGAGGTACCTGCAGAAACACACAGCAGCGCAGCAATGGAATGGCAGGATGCAGCACTCGCCAGGAGCAGACGCAGAGAGGGAGAATGGTAAGAAAAACTACAATACTTGAAAATACACAGGCTTAAGAGAGGTTACTACAAACCCAGGAAAATAGTTTTACAAACAGAACAGTGGTAAGAAAGTATCTCGGAGGGAAACCCTTGGAGACATGTAAAAACAATAGTTTGTCCCTAGAGATAATATTAGCTTAAAACCAGCTCTAGCTTCTAGATATTAAAAGGTGCAAATAAGCCGAGGGCATACCAGCTGGTAATTTTCTATATTTTCTCCCTTTCACTTGTAGAAATCCATTTAGATTTAGCCTTCCTGGCTTACAGTGCATCTATCCATGATAGGACAGTTTTAGTCAGACTAATACAGAAGCATTTATATGTCAGTGATTTAAATTAGGACAGTATAAATATGCTTATATTTCTGCAACAAAATATGTTGTCCTAGTGCAGACTAAAACTTACAATCTGTATCTGAACAGGGCTTCCCATATTCCATGAGTAAAATTAAAAATTAATTTCAGAAAGTGAATACTTGCAGAAACAATTCTAGTGTTTGTTCGGATCTCCCTGACAGCTCCTCCACAGCAGGCACAGCAGCATCTCCCACCGCATTTTCTCTGTAAGGTTGGAAGTGCCATGCGAGGCTGGCAGATACCTGGCAGCTTAGTACTTCATTATTGGTTTGTTAAGGGTGTTGAAATTTTAAATAGCTTGAGTGTATCAGGTAGCCAGTTGCTGCATGTAAGCCATCAGGGTAATGAACACTTGTACAGGCTGCACGATCCCTCCCCGCACGTCCAGCTCCAGCCACATCTAACGCCACAGCGACACTTCCATCAGCAACGCGGGAGCGTGATGCAGCACTCCGCACCGCGCTGAAGAACACACAGCCATAGTTAACCAACCCCTCATCCTACATATAAGCTGGTAGTAATTTACACACGTGTGCTTGGAAGATTTTTTTCCTTTTGTCAGGGGCAACTCTACAATGACACACAGGAAAACAGACCAGATCAAGACGCAGAACCTGGCTGCCCTTATCACGTTCACACCGTCCCTACTTCTGTAGATTCCTGTGTTTATCACAGCAGATGAGCCCAGAACAGACCAGCAATGGTTTTATTATGAAATTTTGCAGGATTTCTTTAAAATTCAGAATGTAGCACATTGATTTATAAGGCAATTACTTTTATTTTAAAACAAAACACTTAAGGCTCTTATTGACTGAGTATTAGCAGTGCATCAGAAGGTAGAATTTGTCCCTTAGGTTTTTTCTTCAGGCCACTGTAACATATACTAGTATACCGTACATATGTAAAAAGAGAAATATAATCGTGGCAATAAAAAACTGCAGCAGCTAACAGTAAACTGGAGATGCGCTCTGCGGGAAGGCTTAAGAGGCTCCGCCATTTCAAAGTACTACACAGCCTTCTTGCTAGGTACAGGCTTCACGTTCCTATGAATGAGTGATAGGAAGTGCTGAACAACAGTTCCACGTAGTAAGTGCAACATTTGCTCAGCTCCTCCTGTATTTTCACTCAAATTGAGAAAGAGAAGGGATATTCTGGTAGAAATAAAGTATAAAGAAAAATATAAGAAATTCAGACTGCCTTTTCCAGCACATACAGAGACTCTTCTGATCGTATTTCTTCTATAAGTAACACTGACTTCTCCAGCTCAAAATAAAGGCCTTGTCAATGATTGGTACTATTTTCCCTCCCTTTGCCTTTACTACAGTGCTCTGAATTCATTTTGCTTAGAGGGGACATATGTAACAACTGTAAGATCCTTGGCTTTTGAAGAACAGCTATACTAACAGGGTCATTTCAGTTTGCTATCTAAACCCTAGCATTTTTCTACTCATTTCACCTACTATTGCACAGAAGCTATTTGAATTTTTTTGTTTTAGTTCCCTTCCGTGAGCTTAAGGCAATTATAGATTTTGTACAGTCTCCCTCAGAGCTGCTGTTTTCCAGGCTAATGGTGGTTAAACCTTCAGAGAGCTTCCGGGTTGGAGTAATGATATGTCTAAGAAATGACCACGCTTGACACATCTCTTTCTACTACATCACTTCAAAGGCTGTATCCTGCTTTCCTTCATCCAGGCACCTTTGCCATATCCCGTTTGATCCAGTATGTCTTCAGGACACTGACATGAGTGAAGTCTCTAGCTTATTCTAGGTTTCCTGTGCGGACTCTCTCTACCCCTTCTAGAGCAGACTCCCAAAAGCAAGCAGTCCCAGCAGAAGAGTTGCTACCGTCACCTGTACAAACTAAGTCCCCTGCCATTACTCACACTCTCTAGCAGTGAATTACTGGGATGCCTAAGGTTGGTTACAGTAACTCATGCTGCTGAAGGAGACCACAATAAAGAGGGACACTCCTCAAACCTCATGCACAAATTAGACAAGTTGGTTAGACTTAAGCAGCCTGGTGCTGTAACTTCTCCAGTCTGTCCATATGAAAACACATAGCATTATTAGAGTTAAGTACAAGCAGCATTCCCTCATACCAGTACAAATACTCCCAGCTGCTCCCCATTACACAAGGTGAAAAATATCCTTCACAATACAAAGCCACATGAACCACCCTGATATTTTAGTAAATACACTCCCCGCTAGAACGCGCATGACACATGCTGAGCTGCTGGGACACTCATATCCCTTTTCTGGCTCTCATTTATTTTCCTTTATTTTCTTTTTCTGTGGCTCCTCCATTTCCAAAATCCTTTGTGTTTAAACGCGTTGCTACTATTCCATCACCTTTAGTCATCGTCTCTCAACACCTCCACTTCTCTCTCTCTCTTTATTGTGACTCAAGCAATATAGTCATAGCAGCTACATTTGTAAATCCTCCGAGCTGTCACTTCAAACAGCTGCAACCTGCTGATTGCTCCTTCTCCTCCTTCCTTTCTCAACCCCTTTTTTTCCCCCTCCAAGAAGTTTGTTTGAAATGCCATTAATTTGTGGAATAAATTCTACTTTTAAATGTGCAGATCTTCGCTCACACTTTTGATTCCCACTGAATTTTAATAAGAGGTTTAAAAAAAAATAAACACACACCACAATGAAATCAGCATACGCCAGCTCCCTCTCCAAGTACTCACATCACTTTTCTACCATCATTTATCCACCTCAGAGCTGATAAATACACTGTATGTATTAGCATTTTAGCTCAGAGGTGCACCAGCAAATTCTCTGCTAGCCCCATTACAGATTCACAAGAAAGTTATTTCCTTCTGATTTATATTTGTTGAAAGTTGATTTTGTCTACCTGTAATTGCTACTGGTTGCCCAAGCTACCCACATCCTTCCTGCCCCTGAATTCCAAGCAGAATTAGGCCAACCCAGTAAGGTCACAGGGTTCAGAGGATGCCCAGGGATTTTCTGTCCCAACTCCATAGTCAAAGGAGAAACAGAGGTAGGGCAGCTGAAGATGACTACAAAACATCTACAAAGACTGCATGATAGGAAAGGGAACCCTCCAAGGCTACAGATTCAAGATGCTCTTGATATATTAACAGCAAGCACTGGTATTTCCTAGCTTTAGGACAGAATTATATTTTGAAACTAAAAACCTTCTAGAGTAGTGTCACTATTGCCTGCACAGCTCCAGCTCTGATCAAGGCAGACAAGAAGTTCAATTTCTTCTATTTGAGCATATATTAGCAATGCTTTAGCAAAATTCATATAAACATATCAGCTTCTGAGGACAAAAACCAATATTTGCAGGCTTAATTACAAGGGGTCTTCTACCCATTTTCACTTAGGGCTCTTTTTTTAAATAGCACTCTAATAGTAGTGTTAAAGACCACTGTCAGAAAGACTAGAGGATGTAATGGACTCATAATGATAGTTCGTGTGTTCCTGTAACAATATGTTTATGACAATTTTATCACCCCAATGCAACTGTTTGACATCAGAGTATCGTGACTGGATATTGTGGGTGATCAGCCAGAAACCTGTTGTCAGGAAAAATAAAAAATTGGTTGAGAAATACAGCAGGTTGCCAATACGGAACAGAAACTGTTTTCACAGCATTCTCTGGAATGGCAGCTGGACTATAAACAAATCCTGAAAACATATTTCACAATACTTGGCTTCTTTTCCTTATTATTTACACACACTAAAGTCCTTCAGGAGCTAACTTATGCCTTCCTCCTCCATCTCATGATTCCCAACTAGCACCAAGTGTTTCACAGCTTCTGTATGAGCTTTTCCATTTCCTAAGCATTTCTCTTCTATTGATCTTTTTCATGTTTTATAACTTCTTTATTAAGAACAAATAGCATTTCTTAACACTTTCTCCTCCATGGTAATTTACCTTCAGGATTAGGAAAAAAATTTGGAAGATTTTTTCTAGCATTCAGGGGGGGCAATTTAAATTGCAAAAAGAAATCCTATTTGTTTCAATAAAAATCATAAAACTCATCTCCCAGGGGAGTTTCAGTATACAGGCATATCATCTGGTTAGCTGTGATAGGATGCAGAAATCCAAAAAGCTGGCATTAATTCACTACAGGTTGTTTTTTTTTTTTTTTGCATTCCTTCATTGGAAAGTATAACATGAATGTAGAACACCAAAGTTATTATAGTCGAAGTAAACGTAACTAGGTAGCAGGAGGACGTTGTTAACAAAATCCATGATGTTGAAAGGTTGCAGTGAGAGTTTATTTTTCTTGTATCACAATGTTAAATCAGTTGAAAATTAAGATTAGTATTTTTATATTAAATGTTTGGCATTGTCCACAAACAATACATGTAACCAGATGAATTACTTGTCTTTTTCAATAATTCCTGTTCTCAAGGCTATAAGAAGCTTAAAAATGAAAGTTACTTGCATCAGGAGTTCTCATTTTGCTGAGGATTGTTTTGGTGAGTATGACAAGCATTGCTAAATAGGCTACAGTGGAATACTGTCACTTGCAAACACTTCAAAGATTATAAAAATAAAAAATATTTGAGGAAGAATATAAGTGTAATGTCCAAAGTACGGGCCTGAATAACATGGATGGTTTTTATTTCACATCTGATCATTATGAAGAAAATACAATAATATTACAAAGATGACCACAATTTTTGTTGAAAAAGGAAACATTGATTTTCTTGGTTGGAAAACCTGAAAAATCACAATGCTTCCAACTGATATAAACAGAGTTGCAGAGTTCACATATTTAAATATGGCCAGATCTCCACAATTGTAGGATTTTTTCTTTATTTCGAAACTCAGTGGTAGAGGGGTGTTTTGCCTTATTAATCTTTGGAAACCAGGCTCCACAGGATATTTAGAGTAGCAGCAGAGGGGAGGGGATCTCAGCAATAGCCTGCTTACTCACAGGTACCAAACACAAATTCTTGTTCCTTTGAAAAGAGCAAAGGGGAAAAGCGACAGCGTAGTTTCCTACTTAGAAGCTGTCAAATTCACCTAATGGCTTTGACACACAAGAAGTCATTCCTCTCTGCTGTTTACCAGTTTTTGCTCAAGCACAGACACGCTTCTGCCCTCGGCTTTTCTCTCACCAGGTCTGCCCAAGCAGCCCAGCGTGCAGCCCTCAGCAGCCCCTCTTCCCAGTGGCCTTGCCGGAGCAAAAGAGTTTTTTGTTTCAACCTGAACAAGCCTTTCACGTGGCTTACGGGTTAATTAGAATTACATCACTTTTGGATCAAAGACTTTCTTGATATCAGACATGGGCACTTTGGAGTGTAACGATATTAAATGCTAAGACTAGTGACAGTTTTCTGCTGGACACCTAACAAAAAACAGGTGTTTCCTTATACATATTTTTATTATTAAATAGGTCATTCATTGACTATATTTAATCCCCTTCCCCAAAATATGGTGGTAGTCACCATACAGCATCAGTTAATATGTTTAGGCATTTATGGAGTTTACAATTTGTATACTGCTTTCACCAAACATAAGTTTCCCACAATATACAGATTTTAAACAAATTCTAGACAGGTCACCTCTTTTTGCTATGCTCAAAAGGCTTGACACTGCCATCCCGTAAATCATATCTACAAAGTGCTTTCAGTGATATTCTCTCAGATCCCTTTCTGAGGATCTATCCTCTGGCTTTAACTAACAAAGCTTACAAAACTGATTTATTGTCACAATTTGTTTTCAAGAGCTTTATTGCCTAACAATAGATTAACTTGGCTTACTTTAGGCATTAACAACAGTACATTAGTAGGCCAATTATAACACTCTAAAAGTTTAATTTGTAAACTAGTACAAATCATTATTGTTTCCCAAAATGAGGTTTCCATCCTATCACTAACATACATTAGCAATGCCAATTTTAGTCTAATTGTGGGTTTGATTCAAGATGCTTAAGTCAATTTTATTGATAAGCAGTGTCATCTACAATATATTACGGATTACCTGAAAGTTTACAGACAGGCAGCTGAAGAGGCAGGTGTCAGTACTTTTTGTTGTTCCTACACCTTGATTAGTTTCAGGAACCAGACATAAACGGTGCCTGAGGCAACCTGGGGTGGGGGGGTAGAATTACTGCCCAGCAATACAATTTATCATTTATTTTAATCCTCTACAAAAGTTTTCTCCTGCCAGTGGAAGGGGACGCAAGTGCTGGCTGTTGTATTCACACAGCTTCCCAGTAAACCAGTAGAATCAGGGTGGTTCAGTAAAGGATCACCAAATCAAATCGACCCCAGGGTTTTTACTTTCTTACATTCAAACCGAGTGACCACAATAATCTTAAAACAGTACATTTCCAATTTTTCTTCCTTGCTGTATTTAACAGAGCTCTCTGGGTTATGGTTAGAGACCCATGGAAGCACTTGTTGCCGTCAAGCCAGCGGTAAAGATCTGCTTTTTTTTTTTATGGTAGGAATTTTACTCCTAGGCTTTCCAAGGGAGGTTTCTACTCTGCTAGAGGCCATGAAAGTGTATCAAGTTCGACTGGTAAATCCCTGATTACACGTCTATAGCATGCAGTCAGGCTCCTTGGTTTGTGTTTGCAGAGCAGTAAGATGAGATCCTGAGAAGCTACAAGAAGCACTTGAGAAAACAAATAACGTCCCTGTCGTGTTCCTGGGAGAGAGCTGCCAGCTCCATTAGTGGAGAAAGATGTAGGTCAGGCAATACACAAGATGCTTAGCGCCTTCATTTTCCGTATTATAAAGAGAGCCATTATAGCTGACACACAGGCTTACAAGCAAATCTCAGAATAAGCAGCATAATGCCTGCTATTAACTGTGTGGGAGACACTTTAAATATCTCTATCACTACAAACCCTCATGCTTTCCTGTGGCTACTAGCTCTTCTAGCTTGAGCCCTTCCAAAAATCAGAAGAAAAGCAGTGATGCAAGATGGGTTGAGTGACAGAGGCAGGGACACGCTAAATGCTTCTTTAATGAAAGCAGTGTCATCACAAGGAGTTACAGCATTGGCAGGCAAGAGGATGGAACTAGTTTTACCTGTTTTCAAATATTTATTATGTCATATTTAAGTATTATTATATTTGCATCCCAGTTAAGAGATGTGGAAGTAGCAGAAAGATGGTGTAATAAATTATGCAGAGGAAAACAGATAAAGGGAGATGAAAGACCTGAAAGAAATTCAAACCATAAAAAAAAATGTACTAAGTAGTACGCTGATAAAAAGTACACTATATATACACACAACATCTATTTAAGGTATTTAATTTCTGCAAAAGCGGGGGAGGTCATAATCCCTCAGGCAATACATAAGTCTCCCATCAGCTAGCACAAGACACTGATGCTGTTGGTCCATCACATGGGAAGCAGCACGCCGGCAGAACGGAGGTGGCAGGGGCGGAGGCTGTGGCATGGAAACACCGATGCTGCCATCGCTTGGTTCACCTGGCCAGGCTTCGGCTCAAGCCAGCACTAACTGCAGGGCATTATGCTTTTACCCATCCCTGAGTGGGTTTGCAAAGTCTTTGCAGTAACTGGAAAATGTTGACAGTATCTTGATGGTACATTTAGACACCCGAGAAGTCGAAGATTTGTGTAAGTTACTGTAAGGACAGGGCTAATTTCTTACACAGGCAGTGCAAGTCAGCGGTATCCAAAAAGTGCCTGGAGAACACCACAGCTTGAAGATGGACAGACACTGGGGGTCACACATTAATTCAGCAGCTTGAACTCAATCCCATGGTAAAATTAAGTAAATTGTCTTCATCACATGATGCTTTCACCTGAACTTTATTATTCCTTTCCAGGGTCTTGTGAAGCCTGTTGTGACAAAAAGCTGTAATTCATGGCTCCATCTGCCAGAACTAGCTAGTCCAGCTCTTTCAATTCCCGCCCCCCCCCCTTCTGTTTAAAGAATGCCAACAAGTTTAGGTTTTAATCAAGAGTTAAAGCAAGAAACATGTCAAGACTGGACTGGAGACATCTTTAAAGCAAGAGGTTTATTAGTCAAAACAGCGCATAGCTGTGAGAAACTTTTTCCCCTTCATTTTAAAGCACCACAATTGCTAGCATGCATAGGAGCTTTCTTACCAAAGAAGGTTTCACAAAAATAGAAGTTTGCACTCTGTTTTGCTTATTAAGCAGCCTTATTGTTTTAAGCAGTAGTCAATTAATCATTGAAAATGTTGCCCTGACTATAATTAATAACTACAGACAAAAGACTATAGGCAAAAAGACAAGGTAGATCTCAAGAAAAGCAAACACCTCTCCAAGAATAGATTTTTTTTGCTCTCTTTATCACTCCTAGAGCTCACAGATCACTAACAGTACCTGTGGCTAAACTACTGAACGTAAAAAGATGGAGAAAAAAGGGCTGTTAAAGCACAGTCACTTCTGACCCTTTAGATGCAGAAATAGAGAACAACTGATCAGACAAGAAGGATTGAACAGTAATACTTTATAGATAAAAATGGATACCAAGAACATAAAACCAACTCTTTCCATCCTTCGTACAGAAGCGTTAAAGTATACAAACTGTTATAACTGTATAAAGATGTGTGAATCTGAAAGCCAAATTTTGCATGAACGCACACATTTTCTAATCGCTTTTCATCAACAGGTAATTTGCAGCTCTTGGCAAGCGGGGTTGCAGAGTAGAAGGAAAGAAGGGACAAATACTTGAACCAGTTCTCCAGATGCCATCAAACATCCCAGCTACTCTAAAGCTGCAGTCTCCAAAAGAGCTGAGCTGAGAGCTCCTTGGCACAAAGAGCAGGGAGGGGAACAGCCTCTTCCCTTTTGCTCCTGGCCAGGTGGTCCCACCCCCTCCCCAGCACCACCCTGCCCAGGTCCCAGCACCTCTGCAGCCTTCAGCACCTCACATGGTGGCTCAGTGCTGCTGGAGCTGCTGCCAGGTGCCAGCATAAGGCTGAGAAGCAGGGAGGGAATGGGACTAGACACCCTCGGCAGCAGCGGCGAGGCACAGCTATTTGTTTTATCTCACGCAACTGCCACCAAAGTCACCACCCGCTGGTGCGCGCCAGCTGAGCTGCTCCAAGGGATCCATAATCCAGTAAGCCTTCACTGAATGGCACTGATTTCAAAAGCCTGCTCTACATCTAAGAGGCATGATGTAAGATAATGTATTTGCAAAACCCTCCCAGTTTTTGCAAGAGCTTATATTGTTCCACAGCACTCTTTACCCAACACAGTTTTTGACAGAATTTGTTCTGCAAAAGAGATCATAAACAAAAAGGTATGTACCCTTTAATTCCAGCTATACCAACAGAAGTTCTAGTGTAAATACATTGTATTTAAAACCTATCACTAGCCAATATTGCTAAGACTGCAAAAATTTGTAATATAGAGCTTACAAATGGATTTTTATGTAATTAAAGATGACTGGCATAACTGAGGCACTTGTTATTCAAATTCATCAGGGGCTATCCCCACTACTTTCAGTTAAATCCAAGATGGTCTTGGTCTTTGAGGTTAAATTGAATACTTTTTTTCATACAACATTCTTGCTGACTTAAAGTAGGCGCTCTACATATGAAATAACTGACACATATTTATGGTTTCCATTTTATGTATGAGAACATATACATCATGATATAATATATTCATTCCTAGCCTGTGTATGTACTAAGTAAATATAAAGACTAGGAATGTATGCATTATTCCTTGCTAATTTTGTCTTAAGAGCTATATATTTAACTCTAAACCCAATTTCCATTCTTTCCCTTGCAACACATTTCATATCTTAAATTATGAACATGCAGCACAGGATGTCATTTGGATGTCAAAGAAGCAATCAGCTGAAGAAGACTATCATTCAGAAGCCATTTAAAGGCAAAGTGAAAACAAAATTTTTTTTAACCTTTAAAAATGCTACAGTATATAAGGAATATAAGAATTGCTTCCATTACTGCCTGGAGTGCTGAATTTTTATTCATACTTAGGATTATTGCCTTTACAAAGTACTAAATTCAGCAAGCACATGTCATAATTTATGACAGTGATTTCTATGTAAAGAGACATGCTGCTGAACTCAGGAAGTGCAGAATAAAATTCTTGAAGCAAAATAAAAATCCTTGCAAGCTGCACAGAGTCAAAACAGAGTCAGAGTCCACCCATCAAGCACAGTTTATATCCCAGACCAACACCAGAAGCAGCCAGGTTTCTGCTCACTCCATCTACAGCAATTCCAGATGGATGAGATACTTCTCCCTCCACCCAAGCTATGACATCACTGTGAGCATATAGGGGACCCAGTACAAAAATCTTTAACTGAGACCCAGAAAACTGCTCTCTGATGGACAACCCACCCCTTAACACCAGATGAATGTTTAGAACGTGCCCAGCTGCTGCCTCACACAGAGGCCAAGGCAGGTAACTGGAAGGATGACAACACCCACACCCAAAAGGTGTAGAAGGACAGAGGTGGCCCGGGAACAAGCAAGGTGGTGGTTCCAGAGAAGCAAGGAGAAAGGCTTCTGAAAACCTCCCTAAGCAGCCAACGCAGTGAGATCCAGGCAAAGGTATATATTCAGACTCATATGGACAGATACACCCGTTCCTGATTCTCAAACCCAATTATTCTGAAATTGTATTTGGGTCAGTAATAATCATTTGTAGATGCAATGCATCCTGCATATGAAGCTGCCAGTAAGCCTCACAGACACACTTATTTGAAAATTTTTTTAAATCATTAAAGCAGCAATACACACGATCCAGTTTCAGTTACAGCTTTAGGACTAAGAAGTTACAAATGTATTAAAGGGAACAGCAAAATTTAAACTTGCTGAGGGACAAGTCATGGTCATACAAGCTAGGAGAGACTGAGGGAAGGTACCGGACCAAGGTGGAGAGCCTGCCACCACTGCAGGGAGCTGCAGCTTCCCTGGGCTGCAGCTTCATCAGCAGCACCAAGAAAGGGAGAACAGCTTGACAGAAGTAGGAGGGAGTAGAAGGACAAAAGGGAAATGAAGATAAGGGACATTGCAGAAGATTCAGAAAGCATTTTGACACTAAGCTTCTTGAACCACCTATCCAATTTTGACCAAAGTGCTTGAGACATTTATAAAAAGTATTTTTGCATTGCTTGCATTGTGCTGGGCATTTTCCAGCTCAATTCTACAGTTGTAGGACTAGTGCTAGTCCTGAGACAGCTAAAGCCCACAACAGGTCTGGCATCTCTAGCAAACATCATCCTGAAATGTTATGAATGAGTTCTACTGAATTTTTTGTGAAGACAGACACATAACAGTGGTACAAGGTTTAGAGCAGGACTGTCCAAAGCCAGAGTGAACACAGAGCTATAATCAGCTAACAATCATTTTCTAAACAGGTTTAAACAGAAATTCTATGGATACAAACAGTATCCATAGTACAACATTAAGTACAAAGCTATCCATAAGTACAAAATTTTAAAATTATGAGCTGCTTCACAGGCAGGAGTTTGTACTAAGCAGCTCGGTGGCATTCACACAATTACTTTCACAGTCTGGTGAAGCACTGAAGTCCGCCACGTCAGACACTTATCAGCTACTAAAGGCAGATCCCAGTGACACTGGCCAGTGGTGTATTAAAAGCTCAAGGTGCTATAGAGCAAGGAACTGACCCTTCCAGCGTTTTTATTTCTTAACTAAAAATATATTTGTTTTGATTAGAACATTGTTGATGCCTTCTTTTTGCATTGCTGTGGCATTCAAATGCGCCATTTGGGATCGTTAAACAAAAGGTTTTCCGAAGCAACGTAAATGTTAAGTTGCATTGCAGAGGCACACCCGCGCACATACACACTGCCCCAGCTCTTTCTCCCTGCTCCCCTCCTACTGCAAAGGACAAGCTTCTCCCACACGCACATCTTTGGTCCACAAAGCAAATTCTTACTCCATTTACACAGCTTCTAATTGCTCTCACACAAGTCCAAACATTTCTCTTCCCCTTTTTAAACCTCACCTGATGTACCTATTTTGCTTTCTGATTAGAGGTATAATGCTAGAGGTGAAAGACTGAAATAATCATGAAGATTTTTGAAAACAAGTTCATGGAAAAAATCTAGATTTCAATATTCACACTGTGATGGCAGCCAGAAGTTATGCTTATCAGAAGCTTTGCAGCATGCACTCGGCATGATTTAATCTCCTTTCACATTTTGCCTCTTGGCAGTGGTAGTCTGACTGTATTTCCTACAGACACCTATGATGAAGGCAGTATCTTTGATAAGAGATGTATAAACAGTATATTTTATATACCTGAGCTCCTCCCTGCCTATTGGATTTCTATCCCTGAGGGGAAAAAGCATTCATAAGAAAACCACACTAGGTGCAAGGAAACAGCGCTTGAGTCACCAGGGACATGGGTGGGAGAGGCACCATCCAGTTCACGGAATGCAGGGTCCGTGACAAGTCCATGGCCACAAACCCTCTCCTGGAAGCAGCGATACAGCCAGAAGAAAGCAAGCCTTACACACAGACACTGGGCACAGCATCTCAAAGGCCTGGGTAGACGTCACTACTGAAGTCATTATTGCTGTAAGATGGTTGCAATACGACACAGAGTCAAGTGGGGGTGTGTTGTCAAAGGCAAGCATGGGTTCAAGACAGAAAAAAAAAAAGAGTTGCTACAAAAGCAATCCTGACCTCAGAAGGGAAGGGTTACATAGCAGAGGGTAACACCAGGAATTTGGACCTTGCAGCTAAAATAAATTGCTGCAATGCTTAACACATTGAAACAGTTGATGCAGTTCAGTGCTAAACAGTTATTGCACTTTCTGGGACAGTTAAGTAACTGCAAAGAGAACATTCAACAGCACTCATATATAGGAATTTCCGATACAAATTTGGATACTTTGGATCTATACCAAAGCAGTGGACCTTTGGGGGAAGTGACAGTCACAGTATAATTCTTTCCAAGTAATAGTATGGGTAAATAAAACCTGTTTGGGAAGGATGGACTTGTATTGTCTGTGACAGCGAATTAACCATCAGGGACCAATTCCTGTCTTTTAGTAAGCATTTTCAGAGGGATGAAGGGAAATCCCACATTTCAGAGTAGAAAGTCTCCCCGCAGCCATTTTCTAGCCCTACACTGCAGCACCTGAAACTCATAGAACTACAGTATCTGGGCACATGAAGAAAGTTTTGCTATTTTACAAGTGCAGGAATACTCAATTTTAATTTTCTTTATATAAGCATAAAGTTGAACAGGAGAGGAACTACGAAACCTTCAGAAAAACATTTGGGAGAACACCTTACTCCACCTTGCATCTGCGCACAAACTCGTTTCCAGCTGTGAAGCTCAGCCCCAGAGCCTTCAGCAGACATTGCAGTCAGGCAGCACAGCCAGCAGCTCCCCACCCTTCCGGAAACAACTGCAAGAACCTGAACTATTCCCTCTAAAACAGGGCTTCAAACATTCAATTGCACGAGTAGTCCAGTGTTTTTCCTAAAGCTTTAGTATGGAAAAGTTTCATTATAAGTTTAACATTGTTGTTGCCGTTGTTCTAAACTTGAAACTTTATGATTTGGTTGAAGGGCAAAAAAAACCTGACCCAAAGAGCACCTGAAAGACCCAGAAGACACCAACTTAAAGAAACTGAAATAGATTAATTCTTCCATTTCTTGACTGGACCTCATTTTGATGTTTAAATTCCAAATTGGCAATATTAGACAGGTATTTCTATTCAGTTCTACCATTTCAAAGCTATAATAGGATTAATGGGGGGGTTGGGAGGACTGTTACAAAATTCTTCGCAATAATAAAAAGACAACTAGGCTGATCAAAGTATCCAGCTAACTCATTCTGATATCACAAACTTACACTGGAAAAATACTTAAATCACTGAAAAAGGAGGGGTTTGGCATTTAATGAACTATTTCCCTTTGTGAATAATTTGGAATAGTTTACTTCAAAAATCTTATTCAAGCTGGAAACAATAATAGTAATTTTTCCAAATAAGTTCAACTTGTAAGTTTGCTGAGAGGTTGAACAACATTATTACCAGGTGAATCTAAAAGTGCAGGTCAGCTTTTAAATTCCCAAAACCAAGAGTCCATTGTTTACCTTGGTCTCTTTACAATCCTTTATTATTGAAGCAATAATACCACTTTGATGTCAGAGCCATAAAAGCGTTTTAACAGTAAACCTTTATTTTCAATCAAATTCAAGTTCAATTACTTTTCTGTAGTGTGGTAGCATCTCACATGTCCACAATTGGATTGGACAGTAATATCTGACACTTAAAGTTCAACCCATAAAGAGTTTTTTTGCTCACTATGACTCCAGATAACCGAAAGTACGAAAACAGCATGCTGTTTTGCAAACATTTGGTAATGCCCAATTTTGCTACTTTTTATTTTGCAGGTCATATTTGACCTGCTCAACTTTCAATAACTCAGTAAAGGCATGTTGGTCTAAACTAGTGTCTTGAAGATTTAAAATGATACTTTGTGGGGAAATCTCAAAATGACACTTAGAGATTTTACAGTAATGGTAATGCATAACACAGCACAGAATGACTCAAATCACATACAACGGACTCTGGATCAGGCCAGATGCAATGAGTATCAAACCAGTGTTTGATACACCGTGCAGTCTAGTCACTGGTGCTTTCACTGTCGCCACTGAATTCAAACAGCAATACTGCTTAATGCCATCAGCATGGTGCAAAGTGTCCCATTCCTGCTGGAAAGTCTTCACTAGATCACACCTGGATTGGTAGGGAGCTGAACTTCCCAAGTGAGACCTATACACTTTGTGGGACAAACCACCGTGTTCTGCAGAGAGGCTCCAGCCATCTCGCTCTCCCCAGCTGTAAGGGCCCTCAACAGCAGCCAAATGGCCATCAGAGGTGGGAGACTGCCTCATTCCCTTGACCACATTACAGCATGGTAACCTCAGCCTGGTCTCCAGATGAAGCACAAGCAAGGCTCAGCAGCAGAAAATGGCTTTTGGCCTTGTAAATTATATCTGAGCCATACAGCCAGCAGATTATTTTTAACCAGTAATGAGCAATAGCTAAATTCAACTTTAATCAAAACGATCAGTTGGCAAAACTTCTGGAATAGCTATATTAAAAGTCCTCTAAACCTCTATTAAAAATGAGATGAATTACTACAATATCAGAGAGAAATTCTGTTCAAAGCCCTGTTATTCTAATCTTCCTAAATGTACAGAACTCAGACGATGCTGAAGTCAGGACCTGTCACGCAGAACCAAGAATAGTACTTTGCCCTAAGTATTCTATGTTATATGCTGCATTATATTGCTTGAAAACAAACTGTATTGATAGGAGGCAAGAATAATTTTACCTAATCTAAATATGTAGGATTCCAGAAAAAGAAGGGCAGACAGAAGGCCAAAAGCATGAATTATGCATACCATATCAAACTCCTATCCTACTTTAGAGCTGGAGCAGGTTTTGCATGGAAAAAGAAATTAGGATGGAACATATATTGAACAATTTTCTCCATAACTGGTTCTTACTCACCTTAAATGTAAAATTTTATTTAGCTTATATCACAGGGAGACATCCTTATTAAAGTAGCACATTTACATGGGTCCCTTTGAAAGGATTTAATGCAAACAAGTCTGAAATAATTGAAGGGAAGACATTTTCTGACTGTTCTCAGAAGAGCTTAGTGAAGAAGAGGATAGCAGGAAGGAATTACTTTATTATATCGATTTTCTTGGAAAAAAATCAAAGTAAAGTAGGTCAAATAAACCAATTCTCTTTTGTAAAAATCAATAGAAGCATGCAGAACATGAGTGAATTTACATGTCAAAAAGTGTTTGTAACCATTCTGCAAAACAAGATCTGCACATTATTACTCTAATAAGGCAGGTAATAAAAGAGACTAACTTGGTTCATTACTGCACACTGCTATTTTAAAATAGTTTAAAGTGCAATGTATACACATTTTTCCTAATTTAATCAAGCCATTAATCTGAAATATGACTGATTATATATTACATTACAGCTCACTAAAATATGTTGAATCATAGCACACAACTGGCCTGCAGCTGCTTAAAACACATCTATCTAAAACTGAAAAATAGTTCTACACAACACTGCAACGAAAATTATCTATTCAAATCTTTACCCAAGTCATGCATTCTTAATCTCCAAGACTTTTCTGCTCTATAACAACATCACCTAAAAGTTGAACACACTGATTTCCAGTACACATTCTCACTATTTCACTGGATGTTCAACTTAAAAGTAGAAAATAATGTCTAGTAGTGTTTTGGTACTTGATAGAGAATCCAGTAGAGTTTTAGGTTTTAAGTTAATGTAGTTTCAGATCAAATACCTGAAAAGGAGTCCCTCCTTTACTTGATCAATACCTTCAAGGGGCCACCTGCAGTCCCAGATAGTCCAAATGGCAAGTGTTTTGGAGCATTAACCTCAGCTCAGCATTAGTAATTACTACCATTAACAGCAATCACAGGAAAATTAGCCACAGGACCAACTCCCAGTTTCCAGGGAGACTCAAGCTGAGGGCATAACAGCTTCTGCTACATCCTGAACATAGAACTTGGTATCCAGCTGTGAGACTCAAGGGACCCAGGTGTCCAGCTTGAGCCCCTTTGCTGCAAAGATCCAGCCACCCCACTACACCTCCCCCGATGCACATCATTCCCTACATTTCTTCTATAGCTTCTCTACCTTGTTCTTTAAGACAGCAAAAAAACTTTGGATGCAAAAATGCATATGCATAAACATCTAAAGGGCTTCAGGAACATCACCCAAAATCCACCAGAAAGTAGTAGATAGGCTACTGGAAATGAGAGCCTACAGGTCATTTTTGAAGTTTTGTAAGTGATAGCAAAGTTTCTCCTGACTTTACCAGGGGTAGAATTAATGGGAAAGGAGCAGAGAGTTTGAGGCATCTCTTGTTGATAAGCTTTTTCAAGAAAAACAAAGAATGGGGAATTGAGACCTCTTCCATTTAAGAGCTGTGCATCACTCAGATTCACAGGGAGGACTTGATCTTGCTTCTTCTGACTCTCCCTCCCCTAGTACAGAGTCTAAGACCCAAACCAATTTCTTCACATTATTTAAGCTTCTTCTGAGATCGTTCATTAAAGTAAATATAAGAAAACTAAATAGCAACCTGCCTTCCTACTGTATAAGTGAATGAGTACTGTCAGGATAGTCAAACCCTTGAAAAAGCTAACAAAAAGCGTTCTAAAAGCAACAATTAAATCCTTTTCCCCAAAAAACCCAAAAGTATTCTAAAGTAATACTAAACATTTTCCCATTTCAAATGAGGAACCATGTTTTTACTTGGTTTCTAATCATATTTAAAAAAACAACTTTCCCATAACCACATAATTTTACACTCCTGACAAACATAGCAACGTAATAACGTAAGAACAAAGGCTGCAGCCTTGTACCATGTCCATTATTCCCAGTAGAAACTAACCCAGTTTCCCCAGGTGTTCCATAAATACTGCCTTCTATTTTTTCCCCATCTCCACTCTAACACATATCAATTAGCAAGAAGAAAATTTTTGCTTTAGATACACATTGCACAAGCTGCCACTTCAATTAAAAACCCCAGACACCCCAAGCAGAACCTATTCCCACCAGCCAGGCAGTGCAGAGGGCTCAGAAAGCCTTTCCAAAACCCAGCTTCAGTCCCCCTCACTGAGGGCTGAACCCAGCCAGAGCTTTTCATTTCCACCATCTGAGTTTACTATGGGAAAAATCCAGACCATTGCAAACATACCATAATTCAGCAAGAGTTAAGACACCTCTGGCTTTCATTTTCTTTTTGACTTTTATTCACTCTTTATGACTTCTGAGCCACAGAGGAAAGAAGGAGCCGGGGTAGGGTGAAAGTCTGCTTCGGCCACTGCTGCCACTACACCCGTTGCTCCAGCAGACCTTCATACGAGCACGAGGGAAGCACCAGGAGCAGCCGGGGAGGAGAGCACGAGAAGGACGAGACGGCTCAGAGGAGAGGCGCAGAGCCAGGCGATGGACAGCCAGGCCACCCCTCCGTGTGCGCAGCTGGTGGTCTGCGGAGCTCCCCTGCCTGGGCTGCAGCAGCGTGACCACAACTCTTCTTTAGTTCCTGCTTTGTGCTTTAAAGTTTTGACTTCCTGTGGTTACCCTCTAAGTGTCCTTTTGAAGGCCATTTCTGTTCATTTCTTTCTCCTTCCCCATTCAGTTCATTTTCTTTTCCTACCTAGCTCTTTATTGCCTGCATATTTTCTCCTCTGCTACCTTCTCCATTTTCAAGTTTTTTCCCATTTGAAAGGGCCAATTTGTTTTTACTGATGAAATCAAATGCCTTTGCAGGATGGCAGTTTTAACTTTGCTTTTGTTTTTCAAAAGAACACGAATATAAACATTTATAGTCAGTGAATAATAAACATCAGAAGAGTTTCCTTGAGACAGTATATTTTTAATTATGCATTCATGACTGGCAGATATAATATATTTGACTTATTTTTGTATACTTTACTGCAGAAAGTCTTAGTAAATACAAGGTAGAAGAATTCAGAATATGTTACTCACCACATTCATTTATCCTGGTAACCAGACGTGAGTTTTATGTCACCCAACAGAGGCACTTCTCATTTTCCTTCTTCATGACTCTGTCTGCTGGGTATTAAAAAAAATAATAAATAAATATTCAAAGTAACAGCAGCATGCAATAGCAGGGCAAAAATGACACACAGGGCCTTTCGCTCTCTGTGTAAGAGGAACTTCCCTCTTTGAAATAATAGGCAAGACTTAGACCTCATCTGCTCAGGGAATTTTCCCCATCGTAACAAGTGGCAGCAAGTTACCGACATAGATAATTCAGCATAAACTTGAAGCAAAGACAGGAAGCAATCCTGGCCTCCAGCAGAATTTACCTCCTGCTCAAAACCACCCTGAGCTTCATGAGGACAAGCCTCAGTTTCCCTGGCCTGCCACGCACGGCCCAGGCACATCAGCACACAGCTACTGACCCGGCAGGTAATTCACCACGACACGGCTACAAAGGGAGAGTTTCAGTCCTCAGTAAAT
Organism: Aramus guarauna; assembly: GCA_013400195.1. Taxonomy (NCBI): domain Eukaryota; kingdom Metazoa; phylum Chordata; class Aves; order Gruiformes; family Aramidae; genus Aramus; species Aramus guarauna. Next base: position 1,619,005 of record VXBL01005128.1, read on the forward strand.
GAGAACTGGGCCTGGAGAAGCCAGGGAACTTAAACTGCTGAGAAAACAGGTGGGACTTGTTTTATAATGACCACCATTTAGAGCAGCTGTGCTTGTTTCCTCAGAGGTAGTATTATTTCACACAGTTACATTACCATTTCTTTATTGAGCTTTGTCAGTCAAACCTTATCCTCATTTCTTTGGCATACAAGCAATGCCTTGAGAGCTGGTCTCATCTCTACAATGAGGGTACCAGAATTGCAAGAGGGTTTCACAGAGCAAGACAGAAGCACCGGTTTGAATCTGCAGGTTGTTCACCCCCGGGCAGAGGATGGCTGGAGTACACTAATCCACCAGCAACACTGCCCTCACTGCCTACCCAACAGCACCCAACCAACATTGAAACCACACTACAGAGCTCCAATCACAAGGTGCTCAAGACAGAAAACAAAGTGAAATATCTCCTGAGGAAAGAAGCAGAAATTCCTACTCTTCTTGCAGCAGCTCCAGAAGAGACACAGCTCAAGCCCTACAGGGACTAAAGCCCAGTCTCCACACTAAAACAAAAGCACCCCTCATGGCTACCACCATAGTGAACAAAGAGTCAAATTGGAAGACTTAAAAATAAGCAAATACCTGGAAACCAGCACAGAGACACAGCCCCATCACATCCAGAGCAGCATGAAGCCTGAGTGAGCCAGCCTTCCCCTCCCTCCCCAGCCTTTATATGGCTCCTGATGGGGGTAACCCAACACACCTGCTCCAGCCACCATGCCACAATCAGCTCCGCTCCCGGTCCAGCCTCACCGGGGTGCTGAGGGCTTTGGTTAACACCGAGCACGGAAGGAGCCGTGCCAGCCACCTTCTCTTCTAGCACACTACTGTTGGGTGGAGACGAGCAACTCATTCAGTATAACAGGGCTTACATTAAATTGTGTAGGTGTATGTTTGCTTCCAAAGTAATGCTAAAGGTGGCTGAATGGCAAATTTGACACTATAGCCTACCTGTAGTAATATGAGATCAGTGTTGGCCCAAAATGTAAAGAAGCATTTCTGCGAGAAGGAATAGTCTTGAAATATAGTCTATGTTGTGCTGCATCCTCTTTGAGTAAGTCTTTGGCTTTTTACTGAAGTGTTACTGCTTTAGAAATGCAATTATTGCTGATAATCATTTAAATCAAGGACTAAAACAGTTCACCGCAGACCCTGTGAGACCATTGAATACAATGAAAAAAAGCCTCTTGAATTCTAATAGGAATAGAAATGCTGTAATAAATGCAAGTCCCATTTGCCTGTGGGTATCCAGTTTTCTTACACCTTTATCTGGAAATGTATGTCAATACACAAATATCAGACAAATTTGTGGCAAAGTGTGTTTTTTGACAGACAGACTTGGTGATATATAATGTAAAATTATTGGCAAAGGAGAACAGACTATTTGGTTATACTCCTCGGTACTTCCTGAAATACATCCGGATCTTTTTATTTGCCTATTGTTAATGGTTAGAAGAGGTGATCAACATTAACGAGTGATAACGAGCTGCGGCTAGGCAGGACCTGTGCATAAGAAGATTTTTCTTCCAGGAGCTGCCGAGAGCCTTTGGGTTGTAGTGAAGACCACAGGAGCAGAGGACAACTACCTCTCCACAGCTGACTCTGTAGCTGGAGGTTTCACGAGGACGTCTCACAGTGGTGCAGCACTCCTACAGCCTTGCCTTCAATCCTGAGGCACAAAGACCAGCCTTGCTAAAAATCTGGCTAAAGTGTTCCAGCTACCAGACTGGACTGGGAGGCTGAAATGATAGCAAGAGAAGAGGAAAGAAGAGTGGATTTCTTCCTTGTCTGGCATAGTACTACTATCCTTATGAAATACAAAATACAAACTTACTTAACAGCGTGGCCCAAACGTATTTCATGTCTTGAAACTGGCACAGGCTGATGTAGAGGCAGGTATGTTTTCTTATAACATGGAATTAAAGGGAAAGTTTTCTGTATGTCTACTGTTTCTCTCCTTTTATGACTGAAAATGGAGATAATCGGTTTATAGGGGGAGAAAAAAAAAAAGAAAAGCAACCAGGAGTAGTGTTCTGAATAGAAAGCAGGTATGAAAAACTATTTGCCACAAACTGATAATAACTTTATTTGCTTGACAAGGCCAAAAAAACCCACCCCCAAAACCCCCCAGGAAAAACCAAAAACCATCAGGACAGACTGTTGTGTTAGTAGTGACAATCATTTGGCTGGCAACTTCTCTTCTGTGATGTACTTTCTTTAGCTAACAGGAAGAGTTTGCTGCTCTCTTGAAGTTCTCCTTTTGAACAGTGAGATTCTGTCTTTAAATACAGTAGGAAAACACTTACCTCATTGCTGAATTGTCTCTGGGATACAACACTGAATTCATAATGATTGCTACCTGAGTAGTATTTGCCACAGACGGAAGAGTGAAGAGGACATTTTGCTCTCTTGACATACTGTCCTGTGACCACAACAGACACAAAATGTCTTTGTAGCTCACCTTGTTACAGCTTGCTCCCAGGAAAGTTTTCTGACCCCAAAGTGCTTATCTCCAAAATTCTCCAACTGTTCTGTTTTGTGTAAAGAGACAGAGTTAGGGTAACCCTACCCAAAACATTCTGTTATAAAAAGGCACTTTTGCAATATAACAGGGTTTTAAATCCCTGTTGTGGGCAAAGAAGCATTTTTGAACAAGACAGTTGCACTGAAAATAGGAAACTCGGTAGCTCTGTAACATGTTTCTCCAGAATCATGACGAAAAGTCTCCAAATTGGTTTTCCTTTTTAATTTGAACTATTAATTTGTAATTATTTTGAATTCATATGCTACTTTCCGTATACACAAGCACGTGAAAGGGTGGAAGAAGCAGCAGGGAGTGTTTTGCCGCTGACTGTTTTTTAACGACAGAAGCTTCCCGCTTTCGGACGCCGTACTGCTCGCACGCGTTACCGCCGTGCACGAGAGCGCTGCGTCCCCGTGTCCCCTCGGAGAGGCGGCCGGCGTGACTTCACTCTTGCTTCCGCAAGACTGTGAGAGATCTTGCGCTGCAGAAATGTGTCTATCTGTTCCCAGCTGTCACGGGCTTTGGCTGCACTGCAGCCCTTTACTGTAATGTAGTGGAGCCTCTCATCAAAGGAAATGGTTCCCCTCTTGGAAAACTGTGCTGTAGTGCATCTGTGAGAAATACGGAAATCAAATGTGTAAATAAACACATTAGAGTGAACCCAAACAAAGAAAAATGAAAACTGTTTAACAGCTTAAAGTATTTTTAATAAATATATCAACTGTCTCATCTTCAAGTATCAATGACATAAAATCAAGGAAATGGATGTAAATACACAGTAAATTGTCTGCTGCTTCAGTACACATTTGTTTTAAAAAGAATGTATTGTGTCACAGCATAACCTTAATTCTGACCTTAAATAAATACTATTACAAGAGAGCTCTCACATTCTAACCATATCAGCAATAACTACTTCTGAAAAAGACAACCATTAAAAAAAAATGTATATACACATTAATGACAGTTACTGACAAGCATCAAATGCAGGTCTGTTCCTATATGTTTTCTTAGAATAAGTGTAAAAATACTTTAGTAGACTATCTGGTAGAATTAACAGAAGTCACAGCAATTAAAAATACTTGAAAATTCTACAGCCTGTTAATATATTAAACTATTTTAAATGTCTGTAAGAGTATCCATTAACACATTGATTTAAAGAATCCCCAGCATACTGTCCAGGGTCACGATTGTAGAACTGTCATGAAGTATGTATTTCTTTGTACTGGGATGAAAACGTGTTTATTAAGGGGCTGACAGCCCAGCTGCTATGTCCAGAAGTATTTATTTCTTTTGGTTTAAAAAACTTGTTTTCTGGTGGTTTGTTATTAACATTTGCCCCATGAATTAGATTTTTAGGTTGGGGTTTGGTTTCGCTTTTTTTCCTAGGAACTTCTATGTAATAAAGCTACCGTGTTATAAATCACAGAGGGAAATGTGCGTGTGGATCAGCTCAGCTGGGCTTTCTACAGCCAGAGCTGCCCCTTCGCAATCTCCTTTCAGCAGCACTTATGGACTTGTTACGAGCGTCTTTCCAGAAGGCAACACCCAAAGAAGAGTTTGCATATATTTACCTCTATTTGGCACCCTTTTGCCCTGCCCTTGCTACAGTTCTCCGTATAGCTCACAAAGAAATTCGGAAAATTGAACCTCAATAAGATTACCTTGATAATGCAGTGCTCCTTTGGAGGCCACCTTTGAGAACGAGGTACGATACCGCAAATCTCCAAGCTGAGCAGGTGTGATAATGAATTCAAGAGCTGAGAATGTGTCACTGTGAATTCAGTTGTTCTCAAAGCTTAATACGTGCATGTTGCAATTTGATGATGCTTTATGCAATCGCAGGGTTGTTACTGTCAGAAACAATCTGTTTACTTTGCATATTTTCACATTTTTGTGAGCTGCCTAGATTCTATCTTCTGCAATTGGAATGGAGATTTACCAATTTATTTTATTTTTCAAGATGAGTAGCCTTGCAAAGGATCTGAAAAAGTCCCAGCATGCAGAATTTGGAAAAATTCTGGGGCATAATGATATTCATGAGGACTCAGATTCCACATTCATCTGACCTTGACAGCTGGAACAAGGCCGGAGGATCTCAAAGACCAAGCTCCATGGGTCAGAAAACCCCAGGAACAGAGTAGGGGGGAAACCACACCCCTGGTTTTCCCTTCTAATACTCTGGTATTGGATGGAGAGGCTCTTAGTGATGAAAAAACCATACAAACAGCCTGGCAGCAGCAATGATGCCTTTAATGGGTCCCAAATAACAGGAGGAGTAAACCATTTCTGCTGGTACCCTGTCCATGCAGCCTGCAGGGAGGGCAGGCGTCTGAAGAGAGGGCAGCGAGTCAGCCCGGAGATTGGTCACTGCACAACAGAGCCCAAGCTGCCATCTACCCACCTGCATGGCAGCAGGCTCATGGCAGGAGGACAGGCAAGGAGCAGAGGGGTCCCACCTCCCTTCATTGCTTGGAGGAGCCATTATGAGCTCCTCTGACCAGAAGACAACAATTTGGGTCTTCACCTGCGAGACCTGCTCTCACCTACACTCGTCTGCTGAGATGGAGGATGTTCATAGCTAGGACGCCAATGGGCAAGTCTCATCATCTCTGCATCTGCTCCAGCGTGGATGCTCTCAGCCTGGTTTGACTCCTTTCTGCTGGCTTCAGTGGTCCCCTGACTTGAGGGACTGGGACAGACCTGGCTTTAAAGCATTTGAAAATCCCAGCTGAGCAGCGCGGTTGCTAACAACGTCTATCTCCACCTCTGGTAAATTGCTTGACCCCGCCTGCTCTGCGTGACAGCATATCTTTGGCAAACCTTTACTGCTTTTGCTTTTTTAACCTAGAAACTCACATCTAGCTTACTATACTCTTAGAAAACCTGTTCACATGGAGTCTCTCTCGATACAGGGATAGATAAAAACCTATGCTAGTAAAAGCTGTGGTTTATAAGTTGCTTATTTCTCTACTAGCATTTCTGTCATTAAAGATAGCATATTTAATTTTATGTAAAGCCTCAAAACCAAAAAAAGAACACCAATAATGTTCTTATAGACTACTTCGAAAGTTAAGCTCCTTTTAAGTGACCTTTTACACTGCTAATTGAACCTCACTATCATATTTCACATACATTATATATCTAACATACATATGTGTATAGACCACTTATGTGCAAATCTGTAAGTCCCGTTCATGTCACTAGGAGTGACACAAGCACACCCTCTGGAAGGTGGCCAGTGCACAGCATCCGGGTCGTTTCAATTAAAAGTCCCTTTCTTGAAGATGTTAAAACTTTAATAGGTAGCTTTCTGAAGTAGAATCCTCCCGTGAGGTATCTGCCTTATCAGGCTCCTGCTACAATTTGGTTTATACCACATGCAATATCTGCAGAAAATGCAGGACTTAATTACTTGCATCTAGATTGTGAACAGGATAGAAGTCAGGGTATTGCCTTCCCAATGGGTGGCATCCACCAGCTGGCACTCAAGAAAACACATTGGTTCTTCAGTTCACAGGCCAGATTTAACTGTGCTCAGAGATTCCAGCAAAAACGTTGTACTCTAAATTTGATTCTGAAGAAGGCGAGTTGCAGAAAATGAGTAAAGGCAGTGGTTTCTAATACAGTTTTGGAGCCTGAAGTCCAGCTACTGCTACTAATCTGACTGCAACTGCAGTTCTTAACAATTTCCAGACACTGAATATAATCCTTCACTGATATTTAAAGAAGTGCCACATCTCTGAATTTAATTGATGTCGTATAATACACACAGGCTTTTATTACCTGAGTATCTCGACCACCACATGCGCACTTTCCACAGTATTTGCTAAAAAACCAAAACATCTTGTTATATATTTCCCCCCAACAGCAAAGCACCTATACAGCTGGCGACATCCCCTTCTGCAGTTGTCAAGTCCCAGAGGCTTTTGGAAACAATATGTTTTGTTTCCTTTCAGTATATGCTCATTTGAAAAATGCCTTCTTTGCATTATGAAATCATAATGACTTCATAAACTTTAATGTAAATTCAGTTAAACTTTGGGAGAAGCCAAGGTGGTGGGCATTCAGGGCATGGTACACTTCCAGAGCAGAGGGCTTCATGGACTAAGTATTTAAAGGAGCCAATGACCAATAGGTTTAAAAGTGAAACAAAATCCTGTTTAAAAGTGGTTTTGCAAACTGGACTTCAAAAACAAATCACTTGGGAAAATGTTCAGACCCACACTTTTCAAAAGTCTAAGCTTTACGTTTGAAACCACCTAGAAAAATAAGCAAAAATTTAGGTATACTTTTACAATTTGTCTACAGATTTTGTGATAACAAAAAAAAAAAAAACATTTTCCGGGCTTTTCCAGTGACATATCAATTAGGCAAGATCTACAGTTAGTGTTACAGCAAAGAATTCCAAAATTTCAAGAGACATGAGTTCTATTTAAAAGCAATAAATTAACATTCTTTTTTTCCTGAACTAAAACTTTTGTGTTTAATCTACTTTTAGCAATGCTTGATCTGTGTTTTTTTTTTTTTTTTTTCTGGAGGGGGAACCCCACAAATATTTACAGTGACAAGCTTAAAATCACCTTTTTTTTTTTTTGATCCATGAATTGACAGCAAAGTCAGAGGACCATCTAAAAAGTCCCTGCCTTTAATAGCAGTTGAGACTACTCACCACGTTTCGGGATGCACCCAGCAGTGTGCAGGATTGGGCCCACAGGTCTTGGATCAGTGAAAAAATTATGAAAGCAATGTATTCCTGAAATGCAAGGTTCTGCTTGCTTTCTTGCTTGCTTTTTTCCCCCTAAGGCTGCCTGGGTTTTTAATCTGAATTTCTGAATTTTATATGATTTCTCTTGTGTTGTTTCTTACCAAGCTGGTTTTTAGGTGTTGGGGAGAAGTATAACAGGATTGAGAAATTTTATAAACTCTAGTTAGTATTTTCTATTGTAAGATGTTAAGCTAAGTGCATTCCTCTTTTCAAAAGATAGTCTAATGAAAGTAAAATTAGTCCAGAAAGTCGATTTGGGACTTACTTTCATATCTTTTTCACTCAAAATACATTTAAGATTAAGCTACCAAAAAAATAAAAGCAGGCTTGGTCCCTAGAAATCTTAAGAATTGTTCACACCTGTTTGCTTAATTTATTTTTTTTTAATGTGGTTAGCATCTAAATAAACCTTATCAAACATTTCTTGCTCCGCTGACAATTTTCTGACCTCCTAGTCGAAGATCTGAGCCCTAACTTGGTTTATGGATGAGTAATCACAGCAGGTCCACAGCAGAACCTATCCTAGAACTACAAATATATCATCTGCAGCATTGTAAATCAAAGCTTCAAAGAGCATCATTTAGCCTGAAGCTAAAATTGCTTGTTTATCAGATGGTGCCTGGCTTAGCATGGAGCAGTTCCTTGTAAATCTCAGGGACCTTTTACAGCATATACTTAAGCAAGCATACTGGCTCCTGGGAGACTTTCCGAGAGCTTTAATGACTGCAGACTGCTAAAAGATCCAGGCCTTGGTTTAGTTAAGTGGTTACTTGTACAGCTTGGCTCCATTTTGTAAACTCCCAAAGATAAGGTGTCTGCGTTATCTGGGGAAAGAGCAAGCATTAGTTTCTTAGGAAATCTTTATATCCTAAGTGTTAATGTTCTTGTGGCTTTTGGTATTTTGACCTTTGTCTGCTCACTTTTGATTTATGGTGGGAGCAGAATCTTTTCCCCCTAAGCCCTTCCTATGTTTTATAGCTACTTTGAAAAGCACAGTGAAATACTCACAGCACAGCTTTTAAAAGTAGGTGTAAGGCTGCACTATTCATAAATACATTGTACAGCTCAGGGCTCTCTAAGAACAAGGAAGCAAGGAGACCACCCATTCTATTTCCTATTATTACTCCTTATTTTACTTCCTAATAAAATGGGTGGTCACAACAACTCCACGGACCACCGCTTGGTGCAATTCAGGTCAAAGCCCGGGCTCTTCACCCCAGTTGGCACCAATTCCCTCGCGGAGCCCAGCCGGACAGCGGTGGTAGCGATGGGAGATCACCCAGGCAGCAACCCCTGGTTTACCTCTTGGAGAAGCGCTCGCTGCCATCATGAATAACACATTGGCTGGATTTACCACTAGGACACCGGTGGCCAGGCAGCTACTTGCTGGTAGATACTTGCATACACTTGATGTAATTCGCTAATTGTAGAGCTTGTTATCTGGGTCTCTCACTTTTTGATTTGAATTAATTAGAGTTCACCTCGATACAGCCACCTGCTGTGCTGTCACACGCAGCGTACATTGGTACAACAAAAACAAGGAATTTTTTTAATAGGCTTATTCAAGCAAAATCTGCTCCCACTTAGACGTGTGAAATGGCATCACTACAATGTCATAGACTAAAAACGGGAACATCATTTATTTCAGCTGGCATGGTAATGATGCAAATGAGGGGAAAAAATGGTTCATTGCATTTATAGGCAGAAGACCCAATGCATTTAAAATCTAATTTGACTTCACCAATTATTCAATATCTTTAAGTCTTTCTCACCTTCTGTATTTTTTCCTTGCTCCAAGTTAAGAGCAAGAGGTTCCGAGTTTTGTTGCTGTTCGTAGCGGTGTTAACATTTCTTAAACCAAGAATTTTCTCTGGTCTTCTGAGTGCAAACCTCCTCCAGCACCAATGCAAGGATTTGCCCGTATTCCTGTGGGTAAGCACACGCCGCTTATCTTAGAACTGAAAATATACTCCCTTGCTGCATGTTTTTCAAACAGAACAAATCATTATAACACACAGCTAAGGAAAAGCTGAATAACTTTAAAGGTGCAGAGAAGCAGCTGTCTTTCAAAGCTGCTACTTTCAAACTACACCAAAAAATATGAGTTTCCTTTTCACTCAGTGTTTAACGTTGCCAATGGCAGACTTATATTTTAAGAACAGTATTGAAAATCAAATCCTATGGTTTTCATACACAGCCCAGGTAAGTAGGCTTTGGCACAAAAGATGTCAGGACATCTTGAGTACATCTGGAGTTATTTTTTTCAGGACAGGATCAGTAATGGGTGACATATTTACTCCATTACTATGTAAAGACAGTTGAGCTGGCTTTGAACTACCCGTTGTGGTCTAGATGGGGTTGCCAGGAGCTCAGGGCAAAATAGCTCACCCTGGCTGCTATGTCCTGTGGGCACATCGCTCTTTTCCCTAAAACTCAACTTTTGTTCCCCGTTCAGCACCATTCCCTGTTCTGCCTGTGATCTGGATGTTCAGTCAGGGACATCTTCATGTCTGGACACAGGGAAACTTCTTTAAGTCTGGCATGTACTCTGTAGGAGATATAACATCAATACTGTTGATAAGAGAAATTGTGATAGCTTCTGATTTTTATTGGGAGGCAAAAGAAAAACAAAACAGAATGAAAATTACATCCAGATATCTGGATGTGTAGATATATCATATAGCTGATATAAATTTCTGTTTTTAAAAATAATTCTTAGTGAACCGTAGAGGTGTTTTAACACTACCCACATTTTCACAGGAGCCCTTCCGTGGCCTTATACAAAACGCATCATTTACAGGAAATTAATTTAATCTTTGTAAGAAATGGAGGGTTTTTTACAAATGCAGACTTTTACTACTAACAATATTTGGCATAGTTTGGCAATTTATAAATCCAGAGCACTGTATCACTTGAATCTTTAACTCCATTCTACAGCTATGATGAAAGTGTCAATATTCTCATTTGGCAAATGGAAAAATTGAAATAGGGCAACCAATCTGGTTACCCAGGACCACAAAGGCTATAGCTATAATGTAGTTAAACATATGGCTGTTGCTTGCACCAGCAAGGGCTGCTCCCAGGAACAGGGCACTATGCCATAGAAGCTGCAAATTCCATCCAGGACCTTGGGTAAACATTGTTGCCTTAGCTAATTACTCTGGGTATAATTTCTTGATTTGCAATTACGCCTTCGGATGCATATGGCCACAGAGAATTAGTGGCAAAGTTAAAAATCAGGATTTCCTTCTTCCAAAAGCAGTGTCGTTTCTCCAATATTGCTGCACGTATCCATTTTGGTTTTCCGAGATAAAACACGTGCAAGAGATAACGACTGCCAGCACACACACACGCACACACAAAAAAAAAGCCAAAAAACCTGTGTATGCATGCAAGAGTGCCCTGCAGACTGGAGTTAGCTGGAAGGCAAATAGAAATACTCTGTGGTAAAGGGTACGTTGTGCTTCAAACTTTGAAACCAAAGAACTGCAAGAAGAGAAGGCTTCATTTAGTAGACACTGTCCAGTTGTTAATGCAAGTTGTTTCAGAGAGAGCTTAAGGAAAAAAAAGAAGTCAATACGAGGGAAAAAGAAGGCATTTGAGCCTTCCAGTCACTGATGCTACAGTTGGATTTAGTGTTTGGTCACTGCCCTCTCTTTTTTTCCCTTGAATATTGTTGCCCCAGGTTTAATACCACCTGAATCTGTCACTTGAAGTCTGTTTAGATTTCAGGTCCGGAGTCTGGGTCTACATCCGTATTCCATGCAATACAAAATACAAAACGTGCTACCAAACTTGTAAAAAGTGTGTTTTCCAGCCAATATATTCATCAGAGGAAGAATGATACCTACCCAACAAAGGTTTAATCTCCTAATGCCCATGAGCAGAAGAGGATAATCCTGGACCCATTGAAGCTGAGTGCAAAAACTCCACTGAGTCAATTTGCCTCAAGAGCTGTTCATTTCTGCGTGGATGTATTCTTAAGAGCATCCATTACTTCAAAACATGTTGAAAATCAATATTTTTGTAACTATATAGAATTTATTGTGTTGGTGTTATTAAGAACTAGACAAGAGTTGGAATTTAAAGGCAAACAATTTTAAAACAGACAAATGGTGCTAATTTTTAACAGTGAGGATAATGAATCAAACTCCTACACGCAATAATGGTTTCTCCAGCTCTGGAAACCTCCTAGATGAAGTCTGAAAGCAGCTCTGGAAGGTTCTCAGGTCAAACAAATATTCAGCTCAGAGCTACAACAGTAGCCTAAATTTATCACTACATTGATACTCAAATATAGATGCTAAAATTAGGTAGTCCAGTAATCTCTTCCTGCACTTGGGAATCGCAGGAACAGTTTCAAATTCAGAGAAACTGGGAAAGTTACAATGTTCCAGTTTGACCTAGTTACAGAAATATTTCTAAATGGAGAAAAAAAAAAAAATGGCTGAATTAATAAATGCTTACTGGGGGGAAGACTATTTCTAAAATGCTCCTGGTGGTTAGCCGGCACCTATGGGACTTCAAAGCATTCCCACATCTAGACATACTTTTTTTGTCCTAGCAGGTTGTCGTCATTGACTTCACTGGGCAAAAATTTAACCAAAATTTTCCAGAGAATAATGTTTCTAACAGCCTCTAGTGAAGCGTTGCACAGACGTGAGCCGCCGCACAAGTAATGAGTTCATTACTCACAAGTACAAGTTTATAGATGATGGCCTTTGGAGGAGACGCGACTAACTTCAGCACCAAAACCCAAGCAGGGAACAGAGGGGCGAGCAGGTGAGGCTGCTTTGCTTTTAAGGTATGCTGGGGAATACCGGGGTGGTTTCTGCCCACCTAGAAGCTTCAAGGAGAACACTTTTATTAGGACTACAAGGTCTTTCCGTGGCAGACACACAGTGCCCACGTTTGTTTACAGAACGCGTCATAATTACGGCCGTTAAAATAATACCACTGGAAAGTGTTTTACTGATTTTTTTTATTTTTTTTCCTGTTTGATTAGCCTTAGGGGATAATAAAACTTCTCTAACCCATGAAACCTCTTTGCTTTGATAAACCAGCAACGGCTCGGCACCCTGTGAGGAGCCCGGTGATGTGCGGCCAGAGGGGCTGGCTCCCTTACACAGCCACGCAGCCCCCCGGGGACACCTGCAGGGTCCGTGCCACCGGCGCGTCAGCGAAACCGCTGGTGCTGCTAGATGGGGAAATAAAAAGGCAAACCTACTTTCTCCTTCTTCTTCCATCTATAGAAAAATGAGGAGAAGTTGTTGCAGAGAACATAAACAGCGATTTCTACAAGTGAACCCCACGGGGTCTGGTGAGACTGCACATCGCTCAACATTTCCATACTTGTGGAGGGTGGAAAAACTCAGATCCTACCTTACACTGAGGTAGGATCGCTGCACCTACAAAGCGGGAGGTAGCAGTAATACTAACACCGCTTAACTGTCTCTGAATTTGTCCTTAGGAATAAAAGGGGCTTGAGCTTGTGAGAGCAGCACAACAGGGAATCTGCCATTTCCCTTCCATGTATTAGTACAGGTAACTTCAAGCAAATTTTTTTCTTCCTCCGTGTTTCCAGTCAGGTCATTCTAATTAGTGCCACCGAGGCACCAGGAGTAAGGTAGGTGGCTTGCATTTGCTGCTGGTTATTTATTTACGTACTTTTACATTGATCTGTAAATACATCCGGGAGCACTTGCACCATCTGCTGCACATTTATCAGTCACTGAATAGAGGGTGGACATCTGGGAATGTCACTGGGGTTTGTTGATTTTCCCCCATTAGAGCTACAGTTTCCTTTTTAAGCGTGATGCGAGCAAAGAGCCTGGCTGATTGTAGTGAAAAGGTGGATGGGCGTCTGTGACACTGCCTCCGAATCCTCCGGGTCTGAGTTTTCTCCCAGGTTTCCTGCCATTTGGTAGAGCTCAGAGCATGAAAACAGCACGAACTGTAGAAAGATCAATCCTAGTGCTCCTTTGCAGAATGAATGGCAATATTAAGTGGTAAGATGACAAAGTGAAGTACCTCCCACGTGTCCAGAACTTCACAAAACCCCAGATTTGGGAAAAAGACATAATTTAATGTGATCCCCTAAATTCTGTTTTGGCAGCTATTGCACACCCACAGACGGGGAATTCCAAGGCTGCCTGCCTGGACTCCAGAGCCAGAATATTCATTAATACTCTTCAAAAAAATCCCCATTTTGTCACAAGTGATTCAGCCTTACCTCCCCTTCTGCCTGTGTATCTACTATCCGCACCCTCACAAATGCACAACTTCTCACAAGCATGGTCTCTGGAATCATTAACGCTGTGTTATCAAATATTCATGTTTAAACCCTGACGTGTGGGACAACTAAAAATAATAATAGATTGATCTTAGCATAAGAAGTTCTAGTTTGTTTGGAGCATATTTGGCTTATGATTCCAAGATAAGCCTCTTAGTCTGAAAACTAAAATTCAGAGATAGTTATCTGATTCCAGCTACAGGTATGCACGAAAAGAAAAAAAAAAAAAAAAGAAAAAAGAAAAAA
>VXBL01005128.1:1632877-1657877 GCA_013400195.1 Aramus guarauna
TAAAAAGAAAAAAAAAAAAAACAACACCACACTGATACCACGAGAAGTAAAACGATCACTGGCAACTCCCAGCATTTTCTGCTTCGAAGGTACCCAGCTTTGTGCATCCCGCTCAAGAGAAAAGGCAAATGCTGCCACAGGGACATCCCTGTGCTGGCAGAGGTTCGCCCAGGCACGGAGCAAAGCCGCTCCAGGCGCGCGCTGATGCACAGGGGTGTCCGGTCTGTGGTGCTCAGCCCCCCGGTTCTGAGGGCACGTGGCCTTCGCTCACCAAAAACATGGTTTGCTGAGGCTAGAGCAAACAGATTGCAGCTCCTGAACATGGCTATGGCTGGGCCTGATCGTAAAGATTTGAGGCTGTCGGAGCTGAGAAGTTACTTGGGTAGGTTTGTACAGCACACACACGTACAAGTTTTTCACATTTTTCAAGTGGTTTGCCAGATGGCACCCTGCTTATAGATTCTGTCATTAAGTTTTTAAAAATCTTTTTCTTTCCTACCACTCAGAGTTCACAAGATACGTAAGAAAAAGTCATTTCTTTACCATGATACTCATCAAGCATTTTTCTGAACTGAATGTAACTAAAAAAAAATAACATAGCATTGATAACGCTGTGGTTCCACGTCTATTGTAGTAGTCACAGCTCATCGCCGAGCACACGCTACCAAAACTCGTTACCCAGAAAGTTCTGCTTGCTTCGCTTTGCGCACCAAAAAGGGCTCAGCATTACCTTGTGGCCTACAAGCTTTCTGGCCGTAAGAAGTTCAGAGCTTGTCGCAGGCACCCTCCTGCAGCCAGTTCTGATCGCCGTGCTCGGTAAGTACGTCAGGATCACCGGCGGGAGCCCCCGCGAGCGCCGTCGGGATCCTCCCCGGGGAGGGTGGGAAGGAAGACCCCTTTGCCCGCCTGCCGTAGGCTCCTGCGGCCGCCGGGAACGCAAACCGGGAACGGAGCGACTGCGCGCTAATTCGGCGCTGTAAATGCTATCCTACTTTGTTTTCCTTCAGAATGGTCTCTTGCATTTCGTCTAGGCTAAACTGAGGGTCAATATTATAAAACATTCCCTTTCAACCAGTTCCCAAGAAATACAAGGATAGCTTTTATCTGTGATGGTTTTGTAACGGGAATGCAGACATTCCCCTACCTTCAAATTCTACTTTTTTATTTTCTTTGTGGAATTTTTCTTGTCATTTTTCTGCTCGCAGCCTTGCTGCCTACAGGATGCTGGTAGAGATGAGATATACGCCTCATCCCGGTGTCGTAAATGAAATGAAAATAAATACTGCTTATCACTTGCTCTCAGCCTATTTTCTTTCTCATTCTGTTGTTCCTCAGCGTAATACAGCATTACTGCCATTTCTGCCTGCATGGGAGTCATGGACCGAATTTCCATTCTAAAGCAGCTGTGAATTTCAAATTCATCCCGTATGTGCACAACAGTTAGGAAAAGGACATTTGTACAATTATCCGCAAGTGTTTTCCTCTAGTGAATTAGGACCAAAAGAAATGAATTAGTATCACTCCCCTATCTGGATTATGTTCAGTAGGATGTAGGGTGGTGAAATCATGGTAGATAATTTAATGTTTGCACAGGGGTCAGGGTTAGAGAGAGGGGTCATAGTACGAAACCAAAATGCTCAGTACTACAGACAGTTTAAAAGCGGTGCTTGATTGGATGTACTGACATTTTAATTCAGTTCTTAAGGTTTCTAATTTTCTATCTGAATTGCAGAATAAGAATACAATAATGGAGTTTGTTGATAGCAGTTCCACAAACAACAGAGAAGGGAATTTTTTGTTGTTTGTTTGCTCGAGGCAGAAGGAGCAGTCCATTCTTTTGCTCGACCTCTGTATATCTGGAGAATATGTAAACATATTGAAACTTTCTTGTGTTCTACAGTGAGGGAATGAAGTGCATCGATTGCTTGCGATTATTAGCTAGAGTGGGATAAGCCTTCTCCTTATTATGCAGATTAGTGAAGCTCTCAGTTCCAACATATTGTACAGATGCAGGAGAGCAGCTGCTCTTACAGATGGCAAGTACACAGCTCCATTAGTATGTATCTATTGTCTGCTCTTGGCTTGCTCAGAGGATGGAGAGGATGGGTGAAGAGGAATTGTTACACAGTGAAATGTAAAGGAGAACTTAAAAATCCATACCCAAGAGACTATTTACGCAGCAGGGCAGACAGCAATCAAATTAAAAAATCTACCCTAAATAAGGACTTTCGTATGTCACAATTAAGCGTCTGTATTTTTAAAATAGACTAACCATTAAAACCAAGGAACGGAATTCAAATTTCACAACTAAGTGGCATAAAATAAAAAGAAAACCTGGGAGGTTAATTGAAAATTTGGTCAGGTATTTGGCCCATCCAAATCTTTCTTTAGCAGCACCTCCCCCCTCAAAAAACACCTCGCCACCCCAAAGAACTAATCCTCACTTATTTTACATAACATAAAAGACAGAAAAGCAGAACTGCACTTCATTTATTAAACTTTTCACCATCAGAATATAGCATTTCATGCAATTTTTTGCATTAATGAGAGCTGAAGCAGCTAAATTTAAGTTAGTATAGACAGCATTGATTGTGCATCTATGTCAATTATTCTTTGCGAAAATGCTAAACAGAACATTAGTTAACCATGTGGTAATTTTTAATGTGGTGAACAATTCCTGAGGAAAGATACAGCTACAGGCTGACTGCTGAAAATAAGGTCTAGTAAAGGACAACTATTTATAACGCGGTCTGTGGTTGGATGCACAAATTATGGTTGTACCAGCAGGTTTCATGATATACTTAACATACAGTTTATCTTTATTCAGTACAGAGATGACTTACAGCAGAAAAGGGTGGCAAACCCTAAGGCATGATCTCATTCCCATCCGAAAGTCTGAGAAGCCAAAGAAGCCTAACCAAATGAAGGGGAGAAAAAAAAAATATATATACACACATATATGTGTGTGTGCATGTATAGGAATAAACAGGCCATCAGGTCTTTTTAACATTTTGGAGGTACTTGTCCTCAGTGACAAGCCTTTCACTCAAGGAAAGCTCAAAAGATGACTTGCCTATGAGTAAAGTCAATTCTATCTGTTCTCATGACACGCAGGTCTGGAGATCAGCTGCACAGTGGCCGGGCTACGAGGTGCCCTTGCTGTCCTTCAGTGCTAAGTCTGGGGTCCTCCCCTGCATTCAGGGAGAAGTTACTTGGCTTATTTTAAGTAAAATATTTAAGAGTATCACCAAAGCGCCATTGTCGTCCATCCGTCCTGTCCCCCCACCCCCTCCAAGGTGATGGAATTGCAATTAGTCATTTTATTTCATTTTGGCTTGGAGACCCGCAGTCTTCACCCAGCTGCTGGGTGAAGCTGCTGTATTTGCCTGCATTCTCCATCTGAAATTCATCCATAAAAAAAAACTGCTAAAAACCACTGAATGAGCATTCTGTTTCAAAAATGCAGTTGAATTTTCAGAAGAATGTAAAAACACAAACATAAGATATGAAAATGCTAGGGGAAGAAGCCTCTTTTGGGCTGGCCAAGAGCAGACTATTTTTCTCCCAGAAAACCAGAAAGTATAGTTTAATTTCCTTAGTGGTTTGGTCTTTTTACGTGAATGTAAGTGGTACCAGGCAATCTGAATGTGCATCTACTCTTCTAAGCTTGATCCCATCAAACTGTACATTCAGGGAGAGGTTGTTCTGCTTCCCTTCAAGCCTTACTTCCTAACTAGCTATAGACTTCCTTAAGTAAGCTGGAGGCTTTGGTTGATAAGAAAGTTTTCAGAAAGTTGAATAACAGATCTTTCCTTCTGACAGCAATGATTTTGATTTCTGCCTAACAGAAGAGAGTAGCTACTCCAGGACACAACGGTGGCTTTCCTGCTCTGTCTGCTCACAGGCAGTCCTAAGATACAAGTTGAAAATATGTCCAGGCACTCATGCTGTGCGCTCTGAGTCTAAAATAAATTTAAAGCAGTTTTGAGCCTCTGGGCGAGGCAGATACGCAGAGCGTGGATGCTCAAGTCTCTTCAGACAACGAGCTGTGTGAGCATCACCATGTCAGGCAGCATCTCAGGCAGCCCCTATGGGAAACTCTGGTGTCTGGAGATCTATAGATTAGCAGTACATTCAAATTAATCTTGTATCTGGTCTCACAGATTAAGTGGATACACTTGAAGGATTTTGTTTTGAATGAGTCTTACAGGATTTGGTCTTAGATGAGAGCAGAATTTTTACTTTCCTCCCAAGCGCATCCTGTGCATCTGAGTCTGCAGCACACAGCTCGGTCCGAGGACGACTGTGCAATCCCATCAGGCCTCCTCTTCCTAAAGGCGATTGTTTCTATGTTAATCCAGTCAAAAATAAATCCCCAAGTATCAGGAATACTAATTTTGTTCCTGTAGTTTTGTTTTCATTATTAATAATGAAGATACATAAAGATGATATAATCATCATACAAAGGTAACACATTGTCTGGAGAGAAAAAAAAACCCTACAGTGGGCTGCTTGGCTCCAAATGTTTCCTAGGTCTTTCAATTTCATCTTCCCACCCACTTAATTTTTCTTTAATCTTTGCTGGGCTGTTTTTTCATGTTAATAACACCTCAAAGTCTGTGCTTTCTTCACGACATGTAACCCTAAATTCCAGGACAATGTCCTGAGACCATTGCTAATATAAAGAGCAATGATATTTCTTCTTCTGTTACAGATAAACTATCAAATACAAAAGTAACAGGATGTATAGATTACCTAAAACACATGGAAAAGAGCAACGCACTTCAAATGGTAAACATGAGAATTTTCCAACTATTTGGGATGAAGATAATTTTAATCAAAACCCACAGCCAGCTTCCCGGGTCTTACAGCTTTCCAGAAGAGACCTTCATGTTTGAAAGCCATGGATGAAACAATTTGATGACAAGTAGTTCAAGCTTTCTGAATTAAACCTGTTGGATTTTAAATGCTTGATATGTCCTCCACCAGAAAAAGAAAAATAAAAAAGTCAGGACTATGTTCCATTACAAGATTGTGTTTTTATAAAAACTAAAGCAAAGAACTTTCAAACCAACTTTTATTATGGGGAAGTCATGCAATACAAATGGTCATTATTTCCAATGTCACATGCAGCTTCTAGGCTGCTCTGAGGCTGGATGGGCTTTACAGACATTTGTGCTCCACAACGCGAAAACATAAAATCTTAAAGAGAAAGATCAGTGTACTGCATTTTTTTTCCCCTATTGAACCACTTCATACAGTAAAAACTTATGCAATATGAAAAATGTTGAGGAGGAAAAGCATCCATATCTCCCCATTGGCCGAAGAGCTGTTCTTTCAGAGCTTATTCTAGCCTGTCTGTTATATTCAGTCAACTAGGGTAAATTTTCTGGTCTGGGCTTAAATAATCTCAAACAGCATCCATCCAGCTTAGAAGTTTACTGTCACAGGTGATCATAATGGCAAATCATTTAGGGTTCGTAGGAAGACAGAAATCTGAGCCACATAATATACTCATCCATTGCTGGCACAATGAGTAGATCTGACTGTAAATACTTTTCTCATACTTCAAAGCTTTTCCAAATTTCAGATTTTTTTCCTGCTTCACACTAGAGAAAATTTCTCAAATTCCTTTCCAAAGGAGACAGTCATTCCTAGGCTTTTCAAAAATCTTGTTACCAGGGGATTCATACGAGATGGGGTAGAAGATGACTGAAAATTGTGTGAAGGCAAAAATTTTTTTAAAAGCCTGAATATATATATATATATATATAGAGAGAGAGAGACTACTCACTCCCTAAAAGTAACTTCTTGGGGCTGTGTGTGATGAAGAACATATCCTTCCAGAGCATTTCAGGAGAGGTTTAGTCAGAAATGATCTGGAAGAACAAGGAGACTTCAGAACAGAGGTGTGATCTTCCAGCACAAGGCTCTGGTGCTTCAGCTTTTAGAAGACCTGAAGACCAAAAGAGACTTCCCTATGCTAACGTAACTCACTTCTATTGATGGAAACAATTCACATCATTCAAGGGAAGTGGAAAACAAAAAGGTACAACTAATAGCGGGCCCAAATTCCTCTACTGAAATCAAAACCTCCCGCAGCTCTTCAAACAATAGTCCTTACGTACCAAAACACGTTGTATCTTGCATGATTTTCGGTCCAGCGTTTCCATGCTGCATAAACCTTATATTTCCACAATTCTTTCCCTGATGAGGTTCGTAAAATAATTTATGCGAAATAAATGAGAAAATAGAAAGGTCAATCAGGGTACATAAACTACAGGAGGGGGTTGCTGGTTTTGTTTTGTTTTCTTCCTCCAGATTACTGTTTAAGTCTCCAGATATCAAGAATGCTTAAGAGAGATAGATAACAGACAACAACTGAGCTGGTTAGATGCCCCTAAGATTTCAAAACTCCTGTATTATAAACAAATTACTTTCAAGACAAATCCTGTCTAAATAAATAGAAGTTTAGGATTTAAAAAAAAAAAAATTACTGCATGTCATCAGATGTCTTCAAATATTCCATGTAAAGAAAAAAGGATTAAAATTCAGCTGTAGAGAATGGAAGGGTTATTTTTTCTTTTTAATATTAAGAAATTATGACTAAGAGGGAAGAACCTAGCCCAAAACAGCCAAAACTTAGTAAATTCACCTAATTGTCTTTAAACAGCAATATTTGTAATAATATGACAGTCACAGCTGAAAAAAATAACAAATTATATGAAGCATGTAAATGCTCTGTAGCAGGTCTTGCATCTTTGATTATTTACCTTTTAGCTATGGAACTTAACAGAGAGACTTCTGCTTGGAAAACAAGCTCTTCTAAAGGCTAAGTATGATCATTTTTCAGAGTATCTCCATGATGGTTCTATTTTGCATCAACCAGAATTCCAAAATTTAAGTAGTAACGTGTATGACTGTGATAAGCATCCCACAGTACATATTGGCTGCAAAAGCTGGAAGTACAAGTTCCCACTTTGCATGATTGAAGTTTGAGCAAATAGATAAGCCGTAAAATATCTTACTTATGAGGTAGAAAGTGGCCATTACTGCCTGGAACACTTAGCTGAGATGTTTTTGGTTTTTTTTATGATTCCCACTGTTCCCACTCCCCAATGTAAAATAGAAAATGAAGATGATTCTAAGTGGGGAGATCATTTTTAAAGTCACAGCTTTCATTCTCAATTTGCTGTAAATATTAAAAAAGTCTACGCATGGTAGTTACAGTAGAAAAACAATATTATAGGTGATATGCATGCCCATTAGACATTGCTAAAGTGTATATATATTTTTAAATACTATAGTATAAGTTTTCAGTGTATTTGGGTGAACAGTTCTGTAGCTAAGACTTGGGGCTGGAGCTCAGGAGATGGGAAAGTGAACAAAGCCCGCCGCGGTCACTGCCTCTCCTTCCAGCAATGAAGCAGAAACATCTCTTTCCACCTTGTTGCTTTAGCTTTTTAACTCTTTGGGACAAGCATTTTCACCACAATATTGTACCACAGTCTCCTCTGGTGCCCCTATGTATTGTTCTATTGCAAATAAGTAATGCAATATTGAAAATCAGTCGGAACAAGTGGAAGTAATTTGTACTTGTGCCTGCAATGATTCCCTGTTAGCCCGGGTGAGCCCCTGCAGACTTGCGGCTGCCAAGCATTAGGCTGCCCAGCAGAAGCCAAGACACCTCCACATGGCACTGCCTGCCAAACTGCAAGACCAGCAAGGTCTGTGGCACCCTAGAAAGGGAGCTACTGAACAAGAGGTCAGTCAGAAGAGAAAAATGAGGAAAATAAGCATTTATGATCCCTGCCACCCATATCTGTCAGAAGCCGAGCAGTTTCGACAAGGCACACAAGTTGGCTGGAGAGGGACGGATGAGCCGGTGAGGAGGGGGAAGGTAGCACCAGCCACCAGCCACTACCCAACTCTCCCTTCCCACCCTGTGAGTCTCCTATTTTTCCATGTACCATCTGCCCTCGCCTGAGGCGCATCCCACACAGGGTAATGCGTAGCTGTTGGTCCAACCCTGCAAGCAGGGGCCTCTTCTCCCACATCTTGCAGGCTCTCTGCATTTTCCTCTCTCTGAATAGAGGGGTTCAGCTTCCAGCAAAATTTCCCTTGACAAGTAAAGCATTGCTAAGCATGAAACACTTCTTTCCCTCCTGTCAGTCAGCACTGCAGGTTCTCAGCAGTCAGACACCTGAATCCTACAAAAGAAGATGTGCCAGGAGCATGTTCTCTTTCCCAAATACTGTTTTTAAGACATCTAAAACAGCGTACCTCTCATCTTGTCACCAGAAGTGAGCTCTCAGCTACTGAGCGCCTGCCTTTTCCCCTAACTTTAGAATATAGGTCATATAATAAAGAAAGCTCTCCACAAACATTTCCTGCTCCAAACAGTTGTAACATATATTGGATCATACCAGCAGAAATTCAGTGGCATGAGTTCCCAGAGCCAGATCGTGTCCAAATTAGACAGTCCATCAACCTGATCTTGGTGCTGCATATCATACTGACTGAACAAATCAGGGATCAGTGACACCTGCTGATTTTACACCCAGGAAAGGAGAGGTAGATAGATAAAAAAAAATGATAAAGTAATGATATATAGGTATATATAATGATATGGCCCTTAACAAGAGGTTGTTTTTCCACCTCCATCAGGACGAGCCTCTACAGAGACTTGCAGCACTTCCCTGAGCCAGCAGTCACAGATGTTTCTTCTGGGCTTGATAATGAGGCCTCGACTCTCTTTGCATCAATGTGTCTTCAGTCATGATAGAATTCCCATCGATGTCACATCGATACTAGTGGGGACTGCAGTTGCCTTAGTAATACCCAGAGCGAAGCTGTATCAGAGCTTGACCCTCACTAGCTCCTTACCCAATCACACACATGCAGATGCTCGGGCAGGACAGAGGGAGAGGCGTGGGCAGAAGAGTATCATATAGCATAGATTATCACCATACCTACTAAAAAGGATTTCTGACCATTTCATTGAAAAAGAGCGACAATCACTTATAGCAATAGTGTGATAAAACTACTTACAAGGTACTGCACTCTGAACAAGGCTCCTCTAACCTCTCCCATCAGAAGAGTTCAACTCACTTAAAGTTTTAAGCTTGCAAGAATAAATTGTCCCCTAAAACCTAGGGCTGTTACCCTTCTATATAAAGTTTATTTAAAATGCTGCTTCTAAGTGAAGTTCTTCCACTTTGCTTGCATGTGCTTTGCCTGCTTTATGCTTGCAATGAAGGTGACATTCCCAACATCATAAAAATCAGCACAGAAATGTAGATCCTTTCCTGTGTCAGAAAAGCTCCGTTACCTCTTTGTCTCACCCCCATATGTATTCATTTTGGCCCTCATATCATATCGCATCATGTTTATATTCAGAGGGTCACTAATAGCAGGCACACAAATACTTCAGTGCCCATCACTGTCTGCTTAAATTTTTTCCTAAAAAGAGACAAAAGTGGGGGAAGTTATTTGTAATGGGAGCAACACTTGAAGAAACACAATTGCTTAGCATTTGTTCCTCTAAGTACAATATTAGGGACCTTTATAGACGGGCATAACTTTAAAATCTTGAAAACCATACCCAAATTAACTTTTACAGTTTAGCTCTTGATATGAAGGACTGATACAAAGCCCAACTGCGAGATCAGTAACCACCAGGGTATCATTAGTGTCTCGAAATGACCGAAAAGAATTGATGATTTTGTGAGTATCATGCAAAAAGGAAGAATCCTTTTTGAATTACTCACATAACAGATGTTTCCTAGGATCCACCATGCAGCCTGCATACACAGTTATGCTAATTTGGCACTGTTTCCCTTCAAGTTAGCTCTGAGTCATTAGAGCACGCAGCTAGTAGGTCCTTCTGTCTAACTAATAATTGCCTATTATTGATATTAATTAACATTTTTTGCACCTTCCTTCGGTTTTGACCTAGTATCTGTTGGTAGTCTAATCACAGTGGCCTATTAAAAGTCAAAATACGGAGGCCTATAGCAGTCACGAGCCATTTATCAAAAAGCAAACAAGGCCAATTAAACAGGCAGCCAGACAGTTGTCTTGATTTGCCGCTGACTGTTTCTTGATCACCATTATAAATTGCTAATCGGGCAGAAAGTGCTAAGCAGTGCATCTGCAGGGGGTGGTTATTGCTCATTCCCTGCCCGGTGACAGGTGAGGGAGGCTAGTGATGGTCTTATTGATGTGAACTGCCCATCAGTTGGTAGTTATTGTTAAAGTTCATGATGCTACAGCTGATCCTTTCCTGCTGAGAGTCAATCAAATTAATTAGTGCTAGAAATTCTTCTGTATTATTCTAACACAGAAATACAGAAGGAACGTACTGTAATTTAGTTCTAGAGGCACTGAGAGAAAAAAAATTCTCCATGTATTAGAGAGTGGGGGGATAAAAAAAAAAAGAAAAAATCAAATATTGCTTCTTCCATTATTTTATAATAAGGGCTGCGGCTAAAGGTTTTTATAGCCACAGATCAAGAGATCATAATAGAAGCATATTGACAGATTTTTTTTCTGCAATACTCCAAGGAACTGGCTGTAGCAGGAAAATATATCAAAACCTTATCATCAGAGCTGAGATCTTCTGTGAAAAATCAATAAAGAGTTATACATGGTTTGAGTTTAAACAGTTCTCTGTAGTCATTTAAACATAGTGCATCTGTGCAGCTTTTTACCTCTGGAGACTGGTGTAGCCTAGCAACTGCAAGGCTTAAACCGATTAACTACAAATGAAGTACTGTACGCCTATCAAAGCAATTGCTCATGGTTGCCTTTGTTGCAGGGGCTGAGCTAATTGAACATGATACAGTATGAAGATAATTAACACCCATGAGTTTGTTAATTGCCTGTTAGCATTACAACACAGTCGCCGCGCTTCTTTTTAACTTGCTCTTCTGCAGCATCTTCCTCCCTTAAAAGGGTGCAGGACTCATTTAGTTGGCAATGATATCTTATAGTTTATTAACCCTTTTCAAAGGAAAAAAGAAAAAATAACCCACATGTAGTAATGGAGTAAATGTATGCTCTTGTCAGAGACAAGCTCCCACTTAGTCCAAGCAATTTACAGGGACAAGAAATTTGGTTTACATAGACTGTACAAAATATGGGTTTTTTTCAGGGCTAATTTATTTCAAGCAATTTAGCCATTATAAATGCTTTAAAATATCTTTTGTGGGCTGCTTTTATGACTCAGCTGCTCTGCCTTCTAAACTGAACGATAAATGTCTTTTAGGGTTGGAATATTAATTGAAGGCAGCATCTGGTCAGCAGCTGACCTCCCATACTTGTCTTTGTTGACTACCCAGTTAAAACTAACAGCTTATTTGCTTTATTTACCAGCTTCTCTTTCCATGCTGGGGGGTGGAGGGCTAAGCTCAATTTTATTTATGCCAAAAGGTAGTGCCAACTAATATAAAATAAAATTGATTTTCTACAATCTATTAATCCGAAATAGATTTAATCTGAGCAAGTTCCTTTTAAATGGGTTATTGTGCTGGGGGAAATATTTCCTTTAGTATACTATCTCCTGAATTTTTGAAGAATGCATATGAAAGCTCATAAAGACAATGTAATGCATGCAATAAAACTATATAGGACATTTCCTTATAAGGAGGCGATGCTTAAAGTGAAGCAAAATATTACCACAATAGACAAAAATAGTAGCATTTGGTTGCCATAGGCAAGTCTATGATGTTTAAACTCTACTTTTCCAATACTGAACGCGAATGCCTTGGTTGTGTCACAGTTGTTTAGAGTAGATTTTCCTAAACGATCTTGGGTTTCTGAGCTGTTACTGTCATAGTTAATACTTGCAGAGAAGCTGTTCCCTTGAGGAACACTACTAGTGCCCAATTACAAGTTCCATCATCAATCATAAGTATTATTTATTCAGCAAAATGAATTGCTAATTAATAACTGATGAGCATTATGGCCTTGAAGTCTGTAACACTATTAATTACCTTGGCAATTGGGATTCTGCCGGTGAAGGACTACCAAGCACATTCTCTCAACAATTAGTACGGAGAGATTACAAGGTGCATACCTGCTATGATAACAAGAGGGTGATGATCTCTAAGGCTTTTAGAGAGCCATGTAGCGTCCGTGAAGAATAAACAAGATTACAGCCCTACTGCGCCAGACTGTATCCTTAAAATTGTTCAGTGACAAAGAGGAAGCTGTTTTGTACAGTGTGTCAACTGGAAGATTTGGCATCGCATCCCAAAATGAGTGTTCCTGCGTAGATGCAACATGGTAGTAGCATGCTCAGGGTAACGCTGCTGCCTTGTGCTCGGTACCCACAGCTGTTTGGCTGGTGCGGCGTGCTGTGATTAGCACACTGACCTGCCACTTTACACCTCTAGCAACTGCTACCTACACGGTCTCATAGTGGTTAGGCATTAACATCACTGTAAAAGTGAATATTTAATGAGAAAAGAAGAACACAATGTACAAGAAGAGCAGCTTTTTTTGGTATTCGCAATGCTGACGCTAGTGTCGCCCCAGTCCTCCTCCCAGCCACCTTCTGCTTTCTCCCCTACTCCTGTGCTACCTTGCACTTTCAGTGTAAATTCCTTGGGGCAGAGACTGGATTTATATTTGTCTGTAAAGCATCCAGAATATTTACGCAGCTGTACAAACACTTGAATATTGCCCAATAAACTGCAAGACTAAGATCAACTCCTGCCACGACACCAAGATTTGTTTTCTGATTGTCAATAAAAAAAGTTAAGCTATTGCAAGAGCTCAGTTCAGCTGCTAGACTATGCGATAGCTGTACAGTGATAAAGACCAAAATTATTATCATGGAACACAGAGGACTCTAATGTGGTGCATGCATTATAAAACACAGTTTCCAGCTGCAATACAAAAGCAAAGCCCTATATGAAAGCCATCATATTTGCATCCATTTTCTTTATAGTGCTAAAGCAGGCTGGAGGATATTGGAAACATGCGCTAAGTCTATCTTTTCTGTACTGCCTTTGGTAACAGGCTGGTGGCCAGTCCCTGTTGTCATTTTAACTCCTTACCCCAAGGCTAAGTTTTGCCTTCATCAAACAATAAAACCAACAGCAGTTTTTGTACTATGCAGCAAGGAGATGTGTGCCATCCCATCAAGAGGAAGATATTTGCTGCCGTTATCCAGCACGAAGCTGGTAATGTACACTCATAACGGCTGGTAATCAGCTTTGTTGGAAACCTCAATGTACTGGACGATTTTCAAATAGCAAAGCAAGAGCCCACTAATTTGGTCTTGTTCATCACTGCAACTACCTTTATGGGAAACTTTCCACAGTTTGAGCCTAGCTAGTACATTTCTGATCTGTGTATGTGAAATGAAAAAGAATAAATATGCTCTTTCCTGAGAAATTATGCAGTGACAGCAATGATCTCCCTGATCTTTGTAAAGGGAAATCTCCTTGGCTGCTATGGATGGCTTACACATAGGCAATTTTATTTGGAGACAGGGGACTTCTTTACCTTTTCATCCTAAACCAAATGGTTTCTACTGGATGTCAAACTACTTTTTGTCTCTTTATTGGCTAGCTGTAAAAATAAAACAAAATCCTTTGCCTAAGGATTTCATGTTTTCATATTTTAAAAAAAATATGAAGGGTAGAACATTGAGAAAATGTTTCTTGCTCATGACAATTGCCTGCATGTGAAATGGAGGACACTTCACTTAACTGTAAATGCTATCATTTTTCCTTCAGTCCTACTAATTGTGAAGTCTGCTTGGATCCGTTTTTCTTACCTTTAATTCTGTGAGCCAAAGGGAGGGGAGCACCCTGTGCCCCAGAATAAGAGCAGGCATTCCTCACAGACCACCACCTTTCCCAACTCAGCAATTTGGGAATCAACCGATTTGGAAAGGCTTTGCTAGAGGAAATCCTTGATCATTGTATGTTCATTTTCTCTTGTGCCGCGATGTAAAACGACCCAAGTAAAGAACAGAGAGTTCCCTGGTAGAGGGTATGAACACAATCTGTGCCAGGCTTTGTTCCCCCTACCCAGAATGGCCCTCCACTGCTTTTTTGGCAGGCCCTATGCTGTCTGACACCCTGACATATCCTCACATCATGACAGCGTACCATAAAAACAAGTCTGGAAGCAAAACAGCTTTAACAATATTTGGCCATCTGGCTTCATTTGTTTTAACTTGGGATCTGCAGAGAGCAAGAAGCCTTGGCTGTGGTCTCCTGGGACCTGGCCCAAACCTGGGACCACTGCCGGGAAGTTTCCCCAGCCCAGTCCCAGTCTCTGGACACCTCTGTGCCCGCAGGTCCTGAGGACTCCTCAATGGGCCAGGTCCCTTCTGCTAGCAGTAGCGTGCCTATCTCATAGGGGAAATAAAAATACATCGTACATATATACACACGTGTGTATAAATATACCTGTGCAGATAAATATATGTGTGCATTTTGGAGTGTGCCACCGACTCCTGAACAGCAGCTACTGACGGAGCAGATGACGAGCAGGAGCCTCACAGCACACAAACAGTAACCGTGCTGCTGTGTTTGCTGCATGGGAGCACACGGGGTCATTGCTGGGGGGGGGGCACACGTGTGGCTTGGGGCAGGGCACAAGGGAGGGACCGGCTCTGAAATCTGCGGGGTAAGTGCTGCACCAGAGCCCCAGCCTTGAGCAATAAAACGAACCAGCCCCCACCAGTTAGCTGCCGGGCCAGGGCTCACTGCACAGACCACAAAGACCAGACACGCGCTCCTTCGCTCCTAAAACAAAGCACATGCCTTTGCTAGCACAGAGCCCTGAAATGCACCACGAGAGCTACCACAGAGCTGGCTCAGGCAAAGCTGTCCTGAAGCCAAATCACTCTAAAGCATCATTATCTCATTGGAAAACTCTGTTTGAGTGGTGCCAACAGGAACCCTGGAACCCATAAACCCGCTCAAGATACAAAAAGCTGTGATCATTTTAGCCGATCACAAAATTTTTATTTTTTTACTCATTAGTAAATATTGTAGGAATCTAAGTTGACAATGTTTGCTAGAATACGCTGTACAATACTCTGGTATGATATTGCTTGAAAAGATGAAGTGGTTTTGCTCTGTCTCTAGTTGTACTTCCTTTGGATAAAGGGAACGAATTATTTAAGATGTGGGCTACGTTATTTGTAAAGCATAACCCTGGATATATTTATATCTGGAGAAGAAGCCTGCGTTGAGTTTTGCATTTCATTTTGAGAAACTTTTGTAGACAGCTCAAACCCCAGGAAGCGTGTAAAGTTCACAATCGGAACTGCAGAATAAAGGATCCCATTTTACAAGTAACACCTATTGCAAATGTTAAAGCTGATGGGCTTCTGTTTTGTTTGTTTCCATTCCCGGCCAGTGCAGCATGTAAACTAACCATGAAGTGTTCAGATTAATACCTATTCCATGTTTCATAAAACATAAGATAGCAGATTTTCTATTCCCTGATTGAAGTGAAAATAAGACAGACAAAACAGCAGAATTGCCTCCCAGTAAAATCACTCATTTGTTCAATTTCAGCAAGCTCATATTTGGTCCTCCAGAAACGTGTTAATCTCTAGAGAGTTCTTTTAAGAAGTTACCAAGGAAGTTAATGGAAGACTGAAGCTAATGGCACACTCCAGGGAAAAGAAACTGGAATATTGTCTTCTGAAAAGCAGCATGAGCTGTTTGAGACATGCATTGCAGAAACCTTCAGCTCCTCTGTATGACTAGCAAACACCTTTCGCTGTGAATTTTCATTCCCTTTTTGCAATCAGCTTTCTTCTTGCCAAACACCTCTTCATTTTAAGCTATCTGCAGCAATGTGTTTATCTGGATTCAACAGTGTCTACTTAGCACTGTTTACGATAAAGATCTGGTTTAAAAACCATTTGTATTATATTATAGACACCAGGGCAGTTTGCAATACTCATCTAATGTACGGGCTTGTTGTGGTTTAACCCCAGCCAGCAACTCAGCAGCACCGTAATTCTTGCCAAAAAAGGAACATAAAGTCAAACAGACTACAGAAGCGAATTTCCCATTTCCACTTACGGTTTTTGTAACTCAGGACTTTGTATAAGATCATTCTGATGAATTAAGCACGCAACTGAAAGCTTTCCGGGAAGAGAGACTACATCTTCCATTGTGAGGAGCAGCAAACCGAGGTCAGAATACGCCTTTCGGAAAAGGGAACGTGATGCAAACAGCCTACAGTTTGTTGAGCCCTGTACTGAACTGCTGAAGACAAAAATTAGGAGAATGTGAAGGAAATAAGATGGAGTGCTGACTATCCAAACAACGAGTGAAACTTCCTTTATAACTAGAACTCAGTGTAGAACAATAGCATGTAATGGCGACAGTAATGGAGAAAGTGACGAAAGAATCCAGAACTCCAACAATTAATTGCACAAAACAGTTACTAAAATAGAAGCATTTTTCAGAGTAGAGGAGGGTGGGGAAAATATTTCATAGAGTAATACACAATCCTGAAGGGAACAGAAATGAGATTTTACAAGGCTGTTTGAGCTTATGTCGAACACAAGAACAAAGGAGCATAAACTAAAGTTAAGGGAAGGGTCAGACCCTCAAGGAATTTAGGCAGAATTTCTTTAGATAGGGAGTAGTGAACATATACAATAAAAGGCAAAGGGCAGCAATAGAGGAAAAAAATACCTCAAAACTGTTTCAAACGGTTATAAACCAGAACTCTAAAAACAGTAAGAGGCATTACGGAGCAGAATTGCTAACAGAGGAAAGAGGTAAACGGTCAGGCTTGTTTCCTTCAAGACTTATTTTCTAATTTTCTCCCTCACAAATGCAAGGTGAGTGCTGCAAGAGCCCCATATGACAAAAAAATACACCATCTCACCACCAGCAGGGCTTCTGGCCACCCAGACCCCGATGACTCTGCGTTCTTACTCAAGTACTTGCTTATCTCACATTTGTTGGACATTGAAGTCCTCGGACCCCCTTCAAGCTGCCAGCTATCTCCAAAGCCACCCAAAATCCATAGATGCCTTCCATTTTTCAACACCGATTTTGGAGAGTGAGCACAACAGACACTGAGCTTTCACAAAAGGAGACACCAGCACCTTGCTCGGGGGCACCCAGGGAAGAAGGCTTTCCTGCTTTCCTTCCACCTGGCCCAAGAGCAAGAGTGGCTGTTTCCTGGAAAGCTTTTATGCGTCCAAAGCAAAAGACAAGCGTCTGACATTTACGCATAAGACACATTGCTGCTCTGGTCCTCACTCCTAATGGGGATCTAGCCCTTCAGACAAAAATCTTCGTTAGATGTTTACGCATCTCATTCCCATCGATTTCAACAGGGCTGAGTGCTCAAAGCTGCTTTAACGCTCTAGGTTTAAGCAAATTTTGCCTATAAACAATACCCATGAAACAGTAAAACCACTGATAAAGGCAGCTACTTCAGTCTTCTGCTTTTGGAGCTTCCTCGGCTGCATGCCTGAAAACAGTTTGCCCAGGCTAAACAACCTGCAGGCAGCAGTTCGCACTGCTCCCCATGGACAATCACTCAGCAGCCTAATATATTTCAGTAATGATTTTTTCCTAAGATTCAGCTTAAATTTTCTCTTGCTTAATTTCACCCCATCACTCTTAGTTATACCTTCCTGTACTGTCTTAACCATCCTCTCTCTTTTTTTGGAGTTCAGGCTCCCTTCAAACTTACCTGTGTTTCCCATCAATCATCTTCTAGCGAAGTCATAGATATGGCAGTTAGCTTTTTTTTAATCTTTCCTCATCATTTGGTCCCTTCTGCCCTGATTGCTTTGTTGCTCCTCTCACCTTCTCAACAGTTCGTCAATATTTTCGTAACGATGTGTTTTCCAGGATTTCATGCAATATTGCAGGTGGGGCTCGAGACTGACGCCTACCAAGGCTATTGCCAGTCTCACAGAGCATCTTTATACATAAAAGCCCAAACTGTATCAATCGCCATTATTTCTGCCCTCACATTCCCAATTCACTAAAGACATAGAGCATCAGCAATAAATACTGTGGGTTGTAGGACCCAGTTTTCAGGAGGTCCTTGCTTCAAATGCAACACCAGCTTGCAAAAAAACCCAGCACCAAGCTGTTTCCAAATCTGGTCTTTGTCTGCAAGCCTGGTGAGAGCGTGGTCCTAAATGAAAGCAATAAATGCTTAAGAAAAACAAATAAATTGGTTTTGAGCTTTTTCACAAAATTGTCTAGAGCATCACCCCACTTCAAATTCAATCGTACAGTCCTGAGCAACCCGGTGCAGCCCCAAAGACCCTTCAGTCGCAGCACACAAAGCAGTGATGTTTTCGCATAGGGAACCTCATGCGGAAACGAGTGAAGGAAGGTCCACTTGAAAAACTTCAGGTGTTGCTGTGGATTTTGTTTTTCACTCGGGAGGCTGGAGCACATAAAGGGCAAACCTGTCATCTGTTACACAAAAGGCCCAGGGAAAGCCAAGCGAAGCCTCTGAATCACAGCGATGCCAAAAGCCCCCCCTGCCCTACACAGCGCTGCCAGCTCACCCACAAGCACAGGGACACTGCCAACCAGGTATCCCTTACCACAGGGACAAAGAACTGTATTCCCATCAACCCAGCTCTAAAAAACTTACCCCCTTTTATGCACTGGGACACAATAAATCATATTTTCAGTAAGTTCTGTAAAATCTCTCTTTATATTGATAACTTTTTCCAAAAAATTCATTCTCTGTCTCTCCTTTCTCCACACATAGCTTAACAAATGACATGCTTACCAGGTAACCACATAATATGCAGCACATCTCCTGAGAGGTAGCGCTCATATAATTCAACTAAAAAGTGAAAAGATACACCTTAGTGCTTACCACGGTTCAGGCAGTAAAGTGCTAACCCTCAGCTCACCAGGCATTCACATGAACCAGAAACTTCACCGAGAAATACCACATTCAGCAATCATTCAGAGGAGCAAAAAGAGTGCTTAAGCTCCCCACCCTCAAATTAGCCCCGAACTGAGCAGTTGCACCTGAAACGAGGTAGCAGGTAATCCTGACTCCTCCCTGCAAAAGGGAAAGAAGCAAGCGAACGCCCAGCCACAGTTCCCTCATGCAGCTTTCAGAGCTACCTGTGATCATTTGCTTCCCCATATTTTGGTTCTTTCCCAAAGACTTATGCCTCAGAGCCTGATCATCTTGACTAAAATCTCCCCAGCTGCATTTGCTATTCACTTCAGCAGTGCCCAGTGATCAAAATCAGGCCTATGGACTTGCCTTACTTCATACTAAATGAAAGAAGAGGCAATGTATATTAGCACCAACTTAGTGGAAGACATTACAAAGAAAAATATCCTTTCGCACCTTTACTTCATTTAGTTTGAGTTTTACCCGCATGCAAAGCCCCCGTAAGACAGAGTGTGGGTGTATAAAGACAGTTGCGGAGAGTGAATTTCCCTGCCTAAACTAGTTACTGCTCATTAGCTGAGCAGCATTACTTCTACCTGCTCTTAATCTATAGTAATTACAAAATTGAGCATGTGAACTTAAACCATTCGTTTCAGTTCACCCAAGGGACAGTGCCAGGCCGCATAAATTCCTGAGACACAAGGTACTAAAACCAAAAAACATTTGGTGAGCATCCCTTCCTCCAGCCTCCCTGTCATTTGCAATTGTTTGTGTGAATCCCAAGGCGGTTACACATTTCAGAGATTAGCTGTTCTCCTAAAAAATGCTGGGGAAGAAAAGTAACCTGCAGTGAAGTATGGTCAGGGCTGGCGTGGAGGTGATACCGGACAACTGCTCTCAGCTAGCCAGGAATAACGTAATACTCTGTGGGTGTCTGGGTCAAACCTAGATATTGCACGTATAGTTGGTTTGGGTTACAACACGGAAAAGTAAAAACATTTATAAGCCAAATTTCTAGAAGATAGTTACCTCACCATTTCAAAATAATGGTCCATCTAACACAGCGGAGGCGGCGTTGCTACCAAAGCTTCAGGGGTTTTAGAGGAAATGCAAGCAGCCCATGGCAGGCAAACAGAATAAATGCACATAGGGGAGACTCCTTCTTGGAGCCTCTTGATTATTTGTTTGCTTCGGCCCTGAAGCCTGAGAGCTTAGTTCCCCCTAAAGCCGTGTGCAATTTATCGAAGGTAACTCAGAAGAGACTATGTGAATGTCCAACTCTTTTCCAAGATTCACTAGGTACTTGGCTTGGCCTGCACCTCATCGCAATAAGCCTTTTAAGATGAGTTCAAGTATCTCCTTTTTTAGGCTGAAATGTGCATTTTATCCATTTAATTGATTGTCCTTTTATTCAGGTGTCATGAGAAGAGGCAAAGTGGTTCTGGATTTACCTTCTCAATAGCATTTGTTACCCGCTGTACCTCTGTCATGTCCCTTCTTGTTTATTTTCATCTAAATTAAATAGCACCAATCTTTTCACTCTCTCTTCATTCAGAAGTCTTTTCACATCTCCACAAATTTCCATCATCCCAGTACAAGCTCTGTTATTCCTGCTATTTCCTTTTTGACTCAGAGTAACGAGAAGTGAACACAAAGAAAGGTTTTTCTCATAACGTCATTCTAATATTCTCACTGTTACTTTGCTCTCCAGACTGATACCTTTCATTTGATTTTTAACCGCTGGAAGGCACGGAGGAGAGCCCTTCGCTGGCCCGGCCAGGGCGATGCCCACGTCTCTTTCACCAGTGGTTATGGTGAATTGGGAATCAGTAATGTGAACGAGGTCTTCCCTCGTAATCTCTGCCATCTCTGCTGATGCCGAGTACCCCGGAGCCTCTGTTTATTCATTCTGTCAGACCAAAGAAGCTGATTGCATTTACTACTCTCCTAAGGCCAAGCCCCAAGGATTTTAGTCCTTATATTAAATCAAACTTGTCCTGAAGGCAGTGGGAGTTTGCCAGAGCACAAAGACTGAGTCAAACTCAGTCCTTCAAACTCAGAGCAGCTCAGACCTTGTTCATAATGAGCACTGTGGGGCCAGAAGGTCAGAGGAGTGGGAGAAGCTGTAATTGCAGAACATTTATTGTCAAATCATCAGCCTGGTGTCTCCGTACCTTGCAAATCCTCCCCCCGCAAGCCCTTCACTTCTGTTCTGCTGGTTTTGAAAAGTGAGACTGCAGAAAGCTTTAGAGACAGCAAAAGCCCTCCCCGTGCCGGTGCCCTTGGCTGAGCTGGCAAGCAGCGCGGCCCCGGCCCCACGCACCGACTCGGTAACGCAGCCTGGGGTGGCTTCGCGGGGGTCTTGCTCCTTGCCCTAGTGCCCTTGACAAGTGCTATCTTCTGTTTCCCATTACCTAAAATCAGTCGCAGGTTTGCCATCCATCACAAGCAACCTACAGCTTATTGCATGAGAGAACACGGACTACCCTTTGCAAGCTTCTCCGGCAACCGCAGCCTCTCTTGGTCAGGCTGGTAAGCAGCACACCTCTGGCCAGATGTGCTGAGGGGCTGCATGGTCTAGAGGCACCAGGGCAGAGAGCGGGTCACGCTGGCAGGATTTAGCCCCAGAAACAGCCCCAGCAGTGCCTCCTCAGTCAGGGCAGCACTGATGACACACGGCAGCAGAAGTCAGTACCGATGGCCACGTCGGTAGTCAGTCCCGCTGAGGCAGTGGGGTTTGGTACAATTCAAACTGCCTTCCCGGCTGGCGACGAACCCCCAGGTGCAACATCTGCAACGAGTCATTGCATTCATCCGCTCAACCTGCCTGGCCCAGAGACCCGCGCTGGCACGTGATGACCACCTTGAATTGGGGAGGAAACACATTTTCAATGACCCACCAAAAATTTGTTCAGTTCTCCTAATTTTATATACTTTTAGGTGCATATAGGCTCATATATCAGCTTCTTGTTGTAACCTAAGAGAAACAATCGGATTTTATTGACTGTTACAAAACCATATTTGCATGTGTTTATGTAGCAGATCCTTGTATGCAGTTAGGCACTGAGCCACTTTGTCACTACCTGTTATTAAGATAAAATTTAATAATCTGTATCCATCAACTGTAGCCACCATTGACCAACAGGGACCATCTCTCAGTCATCATGCATTTCTAGCATAATGAATATATTTGTACAAAATACACAATGGGCATTTCAATTCATAATACCACTGTCCCTGTGCCATTTGCATTTGTTATTTGTATTCATGAACATTCCCTGAACTAGGCGAGAAAATAAAATATTTTTCTTCAGGAATTTGAGTGAGTTGTCGGACAGCTGATGGCAGGATTTCTTCATGATCCAGCCTTTCACATGACAGACTTGCACAACATCTAATAATAATAGCAAAAAAAACCTAGACCAAAAGATAAAAGGAAGAAGACAGTGCGGGCATCCTGCCACTCTTTCTGTTAGGCAAAGCCTGACGGTCTGAAACATGTTGGTGAGTTAGCATTATAACATCAGTTTAAAAATCATCTCATATTAGGGCTGACTTCTGAAAAAGGAAACATGAGAAGACCAGAAAAAGACAGAAAACTAATGTTCTAACTTCTCCAGTTTAGGTATCTTGGGTTTTTGGATTGTCTTGTTTTCCTGATGTTTTCACTTGGCTTTTCTTTTGATATACTTGTTCTTTTGCACAGCCACGAGAGAAGACGAAGCATCTTCTGAAACAGCATGCCATTGTTAGGGTGACTCGGGGGTGTCTCAGGCCCTACAAGTCCTTAACTCATGCATTTTTAAAATTCCATTTCAAGCTGACGGTGATATACCCTGCACAGAAGTTGTAGGG
Source organism: Aramus guarauna (assembly GCA_013400195.1). Classification (NCBI taxonomy): domain Eukaryota; kingdom Metazoa; phylum Chordata; class Aves; order Gruiformes; family Aramidae; genus Aramus; species Aramus guarauna. Next base: position 1,655,621 of record VXBL01005128.1, read on the forward strand.
AACTACACTGTACACAACATGCTGAAGAATAGCAGCATCTATTAATTCAGATGCTTTATGAATTTATGTAATGGAATAGGGCCTCAGGGTAATTTAAGTACTAACCCATAGCAACGTTGGTTGGATTTTGGGGTTAGTACAGAAGAAAATCCCACCTGAATGACAAACATGGATTGTTTTAAAGGTCTGTCAGATTACACAGATGTACCTACTTTGCCAAGCAAAATGCAGCATTAGTCTCAGTTACCAACAAAGTTATCTCACTACTTTTTATTAGCTTGAGGTGCTACTTGGTGCAAATCTGTGTTCTGGGGAACTCTCATGTTGCACAAACACCACACACACACACAAAGCTACACTGGAGAAAACTACCCACAGGCAATTCTATACCTGAGAATTAAAACAATAGGTAGAAGCAATGAATTAGGTCTTAACCCAAACACACAGCACAAGACCACAGTTAGGATGGGGCAGAGGAGACAAAGATTTCCTCCAGATCTTGGGCACAGGCAGTCCCTGCACCAATTTACCTTCCACCCACTACTCTCAGCTGAGCCCGTCAGAAGCAGCGTAAGAGGTAGATCTTGTGAGATAAGGAACAGCTAAATTAGATGGAGATCCGGCCTTAAGAAATCCATTCTGGGCACATATCCATTCTTCCCCAAAGAATTTTGACTCCCGGCAGGGCTCTAGGAGTACCCTATATGATGTGCAAGCACCTGTACTTCTCTCTTCTCGCTCACAGATTTGGGCTGTGACACCCTGAATACAGCAGCATACAGCAAAGAGTTAAACTCATGTGCATTATGTGAGATTAAGGTTACAAATTGTTGAACTGCCAAGAGTTATTTTTTTTACCAAGTCTTTTTGTATTGTGCAAGAAAAGGGACTTTGGGAAACAACTGAAATAGTTCTGCTAAAGGCTAGCAGAGAAAGGATACAAAAATGAGGTTGGAAGTAATAGGCCTATAAATCTGACATCCAGTGCCCTGGTCTTGCAATCCGATCTGCACCTGCAACAAGAACGATTGATTTCAGCAGGTCCCGTCCCCACCCCAGTGCTTGTCACACACCGTCCCTGGCCGGACTGGGGCTTGCGCTGCTGCAACAGCAACACGGTGCTCTTTGGGACAACTTACTCACATACTGCGTAAGAGGGAGCGTGGATTTCCAAAGTACTTTTTGCAAGAAAACCTTTCCATGAAGCGTTTAGATTTCCTAGATTTTCATTCGCTGTTGCCCCACCACTGTCGTTTCCGCTGGACCCTCTGTTTATGCACTGCGCAATGAGCGGGTCTTGCACAAACGCAGGAGCATACCCCTGCCTCTCGACAAAGTTGCCAAAAACGTTTTTTGAAGTTTACTGAATAACATTTCTAAATAACATTTACTAGTCATCTGAATAACTGAATCAGATCGCTTGCACAATTGGCTGCTTCAATAGTAAAATAGAAGGTTATATATTTGTTTTCTAAAATTATGCAAAATACCATGATGAGCTGCAGTTTTCTAATAGCATCAATAGGTGGTGCTATCAATTTCCATAATGGTACATTATAACTTCAGTTGGGAAAGAAAAGATGAGTTAACAGTGTGATATTTAAGTTTTCAAAAGCTGCGATATGCCCATCAATAAAGGCTGCAGTTCTTTGTTATGGCAAGTTCGCAAATATTCTCAGCAAGATCTAAAATTAATGTGTCAAAAAAAAAAAAAAAAGAAAAAAAGATTCATCGCTCCTTTTACTCTCCCCAAAGTCTCAGCAATTCTTCAAGGTTTTCATGCCGGGCCAAATGTTTTCAGCATGTTGTGCAACAAACTCTTGAAAATGTTGCCAAATTGTCACAGAGGTACTGAGATTTGGACGGGCAACCACCTCCATATGCTGGACACAAGAGAACTTCACCTTTGGTAAGTAAAAACGGGAAGTGCATAATTTGAAAATATTACATCCAAATGATAGTCAAAGAAAAATTACGCTTCAAACTGACTTTTAAATCCATTTATTTTCAAATAGATTTTAAAACATATTGTGGATAGATTGTATTCTAAAAGGAAATATCTAAGTGAAGCGTTATCCTGGTGGATATATCCAGGCTGCTATTAGAACTACATCCAGAAAAAAACTGGGCATCCGTAGCGTATTTTCCAAAATATAGGCACTCCACGTGTTGAGGAGCTCATTTATAAACCATGCCCTTCTGAAATCATTACCTTTCTGCTGTGCTATATATTTACACCTACTGACTTAAATATTCT